>OX371224.1:230575332-230788520 GCA_947310385.1 Nephrotoma appendiculata
ACTTTAACATCTTGGAGCTCCTTCTCGAGACGTTTAACTTCCGTTTGAAAATCTTGTTTAACCGATTCAAATTTCTGTTGAACCGTCCCTTTAACATTTTGAATTTCTGCGTGTACTTCTGTTTGCAGTTTTTCCACTTTACCGTGTAGTGTAGAAGATAACTCCAGAAACTTCTCGTCCATTTTCTTTTGACCAACTTCTATTTGGTTTTTAATGTCCGCTCCTTGTTGCTCCATTTGTACCATCTTCTGTTTAATGTCCGCTCCTTGTTGCTCCACTTGTAACATCTGTTGTTTCATATCCTGGTTCGATTGTTTAATGTCCGCCCCTTGTTGCTCCACTTGTAACATCTGTTGTTTCATATCCTGGTTCGATTGTTTAATGTCCGCCCCTTGTTGCTTCAACTGTTGTCCCATCATATTCATAGCAGCCATCAACTGCGAAAAATCGAAACTTCCAGATGGGTTTTGCGTTGTTTCGACCACCGTTTGTACGTCCTTTTCTTTCTTATCCATACTGATTTCATCCGTTTTTTCCTCCTCGAAATCATACACATCTGGATTTAAACCGTCCTTCTCCATGGCCTGACGTAGTCGCTCCACCAAACTAGCTTTTGTGCCTTCACTAGCCAAACCTCGCTGCTTCAGTTGCTCCTTTAATTGCGCAAGCTTTAATTCGCAGAGAATCATTTTTCTTATTATTCACAATCCCACCGCTGTCACCAATTGTTACGATTTTGCCTTGTCAATCAAGGTTCGAATCACTGGATTGTGAATAAATACACTGCTTCAAATTTTAACTCACACAATTTATTTACACAACACAATTTATTATACAACACGAAATTCACAATTAATTATTACACTTATAACACACTTTTTAATTATCACTTTAATAATCGCTTTAATAATCACTTTAATAATCTTTCTATTTAACCTTCACTGTATCACGTTTAAAATAATACTCAGCATTCCACGTCAACGCGCGCCTTTATATACCAAAATATTTGTTTCTAGAATAATCCTAAATGCGCAGCAAATATGTTAGTATAGAAATACGCCTAAATGTTGAGTATAAATTATAAATGTAATTGAACAATTAATGAAATTAACTTATTCTATTCTATTCTAGGTGTCACCGTAACAATAAGTTATTGTTACGATTTTGCCTTGTCAATCAAGGTTCGAATCACTGGATTGTGAATAAATACACTGCTTCAATTTTAACTCACACAATTTTATTTACACAACACAATTTATTATACAACACAATTTTCACAATTAATTATTATAATTATAACACACTCTTTAATTATCACTTTAATAATCGCTTTAATAATCACTTTAATAATCTTTCTATTTAACCTTCACTGTATCACGTTTAAAATAAGACTCAGCATTCCACGTCTACGCGCGCCCTTATATACCAAAATATTTGTTTCCAGAATAATCCTAAATGCGCAGCAAATATGTTAGTATAGAAATGACGCCTAAATATTGAGTATTTAATCATAAATGCAATTGAGCAATTAATGAAATTAACTTATTCTATTCTAATCTAGGTGTCACCGTAACACTACGCCCCACCTAAGCCTGTTCGTCCCGAACAGGATCCAGATCACCTCCTCTATAGAGCGCCAAACGCTCTAAATGCACCACCTTTGGTTTACCTTTCCGTCCTTTCTGTATGCGATAAACCACGTCGTTCAACCTTTTAATGACAGTGTAAGGTCCTTCCCATGTGGGTTGCAACTTCGGTGATAATCCTTTCTGCCGTTGCGGATTGTGAAGCCATACCAACTGCCCTTCCTCGAAGCCTTGATTATTTGCTCGTATGTCATATCGAGCTTTCATTCGATCACTTGATATCCGAATTTTCTCTCGTACAAATTGATGTATTTCATTAAGTTCCTCTTTCATCCGGTCGACGTAATCCTGTCCGCATAGAGCTGCTGAAGGAACAGCCCCAAACTTTAAATCTCCCGGCAATCGCAGATTGTTCCCAAATATGGTTTTCGCTGGTGTCACTCCTGTTGTGTCATGTACCGCTGATCGGTAGGCCATCAGGAACATTGGTATATGTCGATCCCAGTTACGTTGGTCCCTTTCCACAACCTTTGCTAGATATTCCTCCAATGTGCCATTGAATCTTTCCACCATACCGTCCGACTGTGGGTGTAAAGGCGTCGTCCTTGTTTTATTGATTCCAAGCATCTGACATATCTCCTGAAATACCACCGATTCGAAATTCCTTCCTTGATCCGTGTGAATTTCCATCGGTACACCAAATCTGCTAATCCAATTGTTGACGACGGCATCAGCTTTTGTTGTTGTCTCCTGATTGAGTATGGGGTACACTTCCGGCCATTTGCTGAAATAATCCATTATTACTAGCACATATTTATTTCCGCTCTCGGTGGTCGGAAATGGCCCCGCCACATCCATTGCAATTCTCTCAAATGGTGCCCCGACATTATATTGTTTCATGGTTCCACGGCTTTTTCGTGCTGGTCCCTTTACTGCCGCACATTGGTCACATCTTCGACACCATTCTACTACTGACTGTCTACATCCAGACCAGTAGAAACGTTGACGAATTTTGGTTAATGTTTTATTAATCCCTAGGTGACCTCCACTTGCTCTTCCATGATACTCCTTGAGGATTTCCGCTATCCGATCTTTTGGCACCACTACCAACAATTGTTTTACTTTACCATCCGTGCTTTCCCACTTTCTTTTTAAACATCCATTTTCTATGTGGAGGCTATCCCATTGAGCCCAATAAGCTTTTACAATGGGTGTTTTGTCAGCTATCTCACTCCATGTGGGCCGGTGTTCCTTTTCCTTATGTTCCATGATGAATGACAAATCAGCATCCCGTAATTGTTCCTTCTTGATCATTTCATCAGTCCATTTCTCATCAGGTAGCACTTGCATAAGCCGAATATCGACGATGTTTTCCTTGACCTCCACATGCCCACAATTCTTGCATTCCACGGGACATGGTCTTCTCGATAACGCGTCGTCATTTTTATGTGCACTTCCCTTCCGATGTTCAATATCGGCTTCTTTTGTCAAGCTCTCACCGCCTCCTTCTAATCTCGAAACTTGGATGGAGGTTATGGGGCAATCGATTATGGGAGTCAGCTTTTGCTCCTTCAAGGTGTCTCTTTTTAACGACTCCAATGTCGTCTGACCCTCCTTTCTGGCCTCCCTCTGCTGTTCGTTTGGTGTACGCTTCATAGGAGATGGCGATCTTCCTCGTTTCTTCTTAATCTCCCAACAGTCCCGTGAAATGTGACCCATTCTATTACATACCCAGCATTTAATCCTGCTACTTCCATATCTGAACCTTGGCGTAGCCCGTGCGGTGTCTATTCTGGAATCAATCTCCACTCGACGAATTTTCATTGCTGGTTTGATGATGGTTTGCGCCGTTTCGTTTGTTAACGCACAAGCGATGGTTTCCGTGAAAGTTGCCTTAGGTGACAACATCACCGCTCTGCGCGTCTCAGGAGCTCGAATTCCGTCAATGAATGCATCTATTTTAATTCGCTCCATGTAATCGGCCGACATATTTGAATGTGCTAAATGTGCGAGCCGCTCAATTGCCGATGAAAATTCCTGAAGCGATTCTCCTCCTCTTTGGTATCGACCCTTCAATTCCATGTGATAGATTTCTCGTTTGTTGTCACTTCCGTATTTCCGATCTAACGCCTTCATGATTCCCGTATAAATGTTCCGTTCCTGCTCGGGAATGATTTGTAGTGTTTCTGCCGCTTCGCCTTTAAGAGCCACAATTAACGATCCAACACGTTGTTCTTCATTCCATTGATTTTGCTTAATGGCCGTTTCGAATTGGAACTTAAAAATACTGAAGGATGTTGTTCCATCAAATGTTGGTGGTTTTATCTTAACTGCGTTAGCCGTCTGGATCACTTGATGTGTCGTTCCATTCGCCTTGACATCTTGAAACTCCTTCTCGAGACGTTGAAACTCCCCTTTAACATTTTGAATTTCTGCGTGTACTTCTGTTTGCAGTTTTTCCACTTTACCGTGTAGTGTAGATGATAACTCCAGAAACCTCTCGTCTATTTTCTTTTGGCCAACTTCTATTTGGTTTTTAATGTCCGCTCCTTGTTGCTCCATTTGTACCATCTTCTGTTTCATTTCCTGGTTCGATTGTTTAATGTCTGCTCCTTGTTGCTCCATTTGTACCATCTTCTGTTTAATGTCCGCTCCTTGTTGCTCCACTTGTAACATCTGTTGTTTCATTTCCTGGTTCGACAATTGTATCTCATGTTTAACTCCAACCAACTGTTGTCCCATCATTTGATTCATAGCAGCCATCAACTGCGATAAATCGAAACTTCCAGATGGGTTTTGTGTTGTTCCGACCATCGTTTGTTCTTCCTTTTCTTTCTTGTCCACACTGATCTCATCCGTGTTGTCCTCCTCGAAATCATACACATCTGGATTTAAACCGTCCTTCTCCATGGCCTCACGTAGTCGCTCCACCAAACTAGCTTTTGTGCCTTCACTAGCCAAACCTCGCTGCTTCAGTTGCTCCTTTAATTGCGCAAGCTTTAATTCGTAGAGAATCATTTTTCTTATTATTCACAATCCCACCGCTGTCACCAATTGTTACGATTTTGCCTTGTCAATCAAGGTTCGAATCACTGGATTGTGAATAAATACACTGCTTCAATTTTAACTCACACAATTTTATTTACACAACACAATTTATTACACAACACAATTTTCACAATTAATTATTATAATTATAACACACTCTTTAATTATCACTTTAATAATCGCTTTAATAATCACTTTAATAATCTTTCTATTTAACCTTCACTGTATCACGTTTGAAATAAGACTCAGCATTCCACGTCTACGCGCGCCCTTATGTACCAAAATATTTGTTTCCAGAATAATCCTAAATGCGCAGCAAATATGTTAGTATAGAAATGACGCCTAAATGTTGAGTATTTAATCATAAATGCAATTGAACAATAAATGAAATTAACTTATTCTATTCTAATCTAGGTGTCACCGTAACATTATTGTTACGGTGACACCTAGATTAGAATAGAATAAGTTAATTTCATTAATTGTTCAATTGCATTTATGATGTATACTAAACATTCAGGCGTCATTTCTGTACTAACATATTTGCTGCGCATTTAGGATTATTCTAGAAACAAATATTTTGGTATATAAAGGCGCGCGTTGACGTGGAATGCTGAGTATTATTTTAAACGTGATACAGTGAAGGTTAAATAGAAAGATTATTAAAGTGATTATTAAAGCGATTATTAAAGTGATAATTAAAAAGTGTGTTATAATTATAATAATTAATTGTGAATTTTGTGTTGTATAATAAATTGTGTTGTGTAAATAAATTGTGTGAGTTCAAATTTGAAGTAGTGTATTTATTCACAATCCAGTGATTCGAACCTTGAGTGACAAGGCAAAATCGTAACAATTGGTGACAGCGGTGGGATAGTGAATAATAAGGAAAATGATTCTCTACGAATTAAAGCTTGCGCAATTAAAGGAGCAACTGAAACAGCGAGGTTTGGCCAGTGAAGGCACGAAAGCTAGTTTGATGGAGCGACTACGTCAGGCCATGGAGAAGGAAGGTTTAAATCTAGACAAGTATGATTTCGAGGAGGAAAAAACGGATGAGATCGGTGTGGACAAGAAAGAAGGCGACGTACAAATGGTGGTCGGAACAACACAAAACCCATCTGGAAGTTTCGATTTATCGCAGTTGATGGCTGCTATGAATCAAATGATGGGACAACAGTTGGAGCAACAAGGACCGGACATTAAAAACCAAATAGAAGTTGGTCAAAAGAAAATAGACAAGAGGTTTCTGGAGTTATCTTCTACACTACACGGTAAAGTGGAAAAACTGCAAACAGAAGTACACGCAGAAATTCAAAATGTTAAACAAGATCTACAAACGGAAGTTAAACGTCTCGAGAAGGAGCTCCAAGATGTCAAGTCAAATGGAACAACAGGTCAAGTGATCCAGACAGTTAACGCAGTTAAGATAAAACCACCAACATTTGATGGAACAACATCCTTCAGTATTTTTAAGTTCCAATTCGAAACTGCGATTAAGCAAAATCAGTGGACTGAAGAACAATGTGTTGCAGCATTAATTGTGGCTCTTAAAGGCGAAGCGGCAGAAACACTACAAATCATTCCCGAGCAAGAACGGAACGTTTACATGGGAATTATGAAGGCGTTAGATCGAAAATACGGAAGTGACCACAAACGAGAAATCTATCGCATGGAATTGAAGGGTCGATACCAAAGAGGAGGAGAATCGCTACAGGAATTTTCATCGGCAATTGAGCGGCTTGCACATTTAGCACATTCAAATATGTCGGCCGATTACATGGAGCGAATTAAAATAGATGCATTCATTGACGGTATTCGAGATCCTGAGACGCGCAGAGCGGTGATGTTGTCACCTAAGGCAACTTTCACGGAAACCATCGCTTGTGCGTTAACAAACGAAACTGCGCAAACCATCATCAAACCAGCAATGAAAATTCGCCGAGTGGAGATTGATTCCAGAATAGACACTGCGCGGGCTACGCCAAGGTTCAGAGATGGAAGTAGCAGGATTAGATGCTGGGTATGTGATAGAATGGGTCACATCTCACGGGACTGTTGGGAGATTAAGAAGAAACGAGCAAGGTCGCCATCTCCTATGAAGCGTAGATCAAACGAGGAGCAGATAGAATCCAGAAAGGAGAGTCAGACGACAGTGGAGTCGTTAAACTAGAAAGAGTCAGTTTGAAGGGGCAGAAGCTGACTCCCACAACCGATTGCCCCATAACCTCCATCCATGTTTCGAGAGTACCAAGATGCGGTGACAGCTTGACAATTGAAGCCGATATTGATGGGAAGAAATGCATGATCACGCTGGATACGGGAGCAACTCATACGATTGTTCGTGAGGATATTATCGATGGAATTATAGAACCAGCTAATGGAATGAAATTACGAACGGCGACTGGAGAAAATTCAGCAATAAAAGGAAAAAAGGTCGTAAAAATAAGGATTGGGCGAAATCACTTTCAACACGAGGTGCTGGTTGCAGATATTGTAGACGAAGTCATCTTGGAAATGGACTTCATGAGAACGAATGGCTTCGTGGTGGATGTTGGACGGGGTGTATTAACCTACGATAATATCGAGTTGCCACTTCACGTTAGAGCCGTTATAGGAGAAACGAGCAGGCAAATTATAATGGATCATCGGGAGAAGCTGCCACCGAACTTGGAAACAATAGTATGGGCAAGATTGGAGGGAGATTCTGGGTCACCCAGGTTGTGGGTTGTGGAAGCCAATGAAGCGGAGAGCGGAGCCAGAGAAATTATGATTGGGAAAGTCCTGGTGAAACCAGATAGAGATAATAGAGTACCAATTAGGACTCTAAATCTCTCGGATAAGACGAAAACCATCAAGAAAGAGACAATAATCGGAAAATGCGAAGAAATATCTGCGATAGTGAAGTGCGAGCAGAAAAATCCGATTAAGACGGCTAACTCGCAAGTGCAGAAAGAGATTATAGATCAACTCATGGAGAAATGGACCGAAGATCTTACCATGAAACAGAAAAATTTGGCAAAACAATTGCTCGAGCGGTACATGCCAATATTCTGCAGTACACCGGACAATAATGGGAGAACCACAATGGTAAAACATCGAATAGATACAGGAGCAGAAATGCCGATTCGCCAACCACCCAGGAGATTACCATTGGCAAAGCAAGGAGAAGTGGATCGAATGGTAAAAGATATGCAAGCAGCAGGGGTAATCGAAACATCAAGCAGTTCATGGAGTTCACCAGTGGTGTTAGTCGAGAAAAAGGATGGTAGCATGAGATTCTGCGTGGATTACCGAAAATTAAATGCTGTGACGAAAAAGGATAGTTACCCGTTGCCAAGGATCGATGACACGTTAGACACATTATCGGGTGCTCGAATATTTTCGACATTAGATCTGCAAAGCGGCTATTGGCAAGTGGAAGTCCAGGAAGAAGATCGCGAGAAAACGGCATTCAGTGTGGGTAACGGATTATGGCAATTTAACGTTATGCCATTCGGATTATGTAACGCCCCTGCGACTTTTGAACGGCTAATGGAGCGCGTGCTAAAGGGATTACATTGGAGGACGTGCCTCGAATATTTGGACGACATCATCGTTATGGGCAAGGATTTCGACGAGCATTTAAGGAATTTGGCAGAGGTTTTGGATCGGATACAAGCCGCCGGATTGAAGCTAAGCCCAAAGAAATGCAGACTATTTAGAACGGAAGTAAAATATTTGGGTCATAAGGTAACAACCAATGGAGTCCATACCGATGAAGACAAGATCGCAGCAGTGAAGGAATGGCCACGACCTAAAACCTTACATGAATTACGGAGCTTCCTTGGATTGTGTACCTATTATAGACGATTCGTGCCAGGATTCGCCAATACTGCAAAGAGTTTACACGAGTTAACCAGGAAGATCAAGGCATTCGAATGGAAGGATGATCAGGAAGAGGCATTCGTGGAACTAAGACGTCGATTATGCGAAGCACCAATCCTCGCATACCCTATACCCAACGTTAAATTCATTTTGGACACCGATGCAAGTAATGACGGTATAGGAGGAGTATTATCACAGGCAACAAATGGTGAGGAGCGAGTTATTGCATATTACTCCAAGATGTTATCAAAACCGGAACGGAATTATTGTGTAACACGGAAAGAGTTGTTGGCTATAGTGGAATGTGTTAAGCACTTCCATAAGTACCTCTATGGCCAAAAATTTCTTCTACGGACGGATCATGGAGCTTTGCGCTGGTTGTTACAATTCAAAAATACAGAGGGACAAGTGGCACGTTGGATCGAACGTTTGCAAAGCTACGATTTCCAAATTGAACATCGGAAGGGAACCGCACATGGAAATGCCGACGCATTATCAAGAAGGCCATGTCCCGTGGAATGCAAGCATTGTGGGCGTGTGGAGGGTAAGGAAAACATCATTGATATTCGGCTCATGCAAGTGCTACCTGTTGAGGAATGGACTGATGAAATGATCAAGAAGGAGCAATTACGGGATGCTGACCTATCGTTCATCATGGAACATAAGGAAAAGGAACACCGGCCCACATGGAGTGAGATAGCTGACAAAACTCCCATTGTAAAAGCTTATTGGGCTCAATGGGATAGCCTCCACATAGAAAATGGATGTTTAAAACGAAAGTGGGAAAGCACGGACGGTAAAGTAAAACAATTGTTGGTAGTGGTGCCAAAAGATCGGATAGCGGAAATCCTCAAGGAGTATCATGGAGGAGCAAGTGGATGTCACCTAGGGATGAATAAAACATTAGCCAAAATTCGCCAACGTTTCTACTGGTCCGGATGTAGACAGTCAGTAGTAGAGTGGTATCGAAGATGTGACCAATGTGCGGCAGTAAAGGTACCAGCACGAAAAAGCCGTGGAACCATGAAACAATATAATGTCGGGGCACCATTTGAGAGAATTGCAATGGATGTGGCGGGGCCATTTCCGACCACCGAGAGCGGAAATAAATATGTGCTAGTAATAATGGATTATTTCAGCAAATGGCCGGAAGTGTACCCCATACCCAATCAGGAGACAACAACAATAGCTGATGCCGTGGTTAACAATTGGATTAGCAGATTTGGTGTACCGATGGAAATTCACACGGATCAAGGAAGGAATTTCGAATCGGTGGTATTTCAGGAGATATGTCAGATGCTTGGAATCAATAAAACGAGAACGACGCCTTTACACCCACAGTCGGACGGTATGGTGGAAAGATTCAATGGCACATTGGAGGAATATCTAGCAAAGGTTGTGGAAAGGAACCAACGTAACTGGGATCGACATATACCGATGTTCCTGATGGCCTACCGATCAGCGGTACATGACACAACAGGAGTGACACCAGCTAAAACCATATTTGGGAACAATCTGCGATTACCGGGAGATTTAAAATTTGGGGCTGTTCCATCAGCAGCTCTATGTGGACAGTATTATGTCGACCGAATGAAAGAGGAACTCAATGAAATACATCAATTTGTACGGGAGAAAATTCGTATAACAAGTGATCGAATGAAAGCTCGATATGACATACGAGCAAACAATCAAGGCTTCGAGGAAGGGCAATTGGTATGGCTTCACAACCCGCAACGGCACAAGGGATTATCACCGAAGTTGCAACCCACATGGGAAGGCCCTTACACTGTCATTAAAAGGTTGAACGACGTGGTTTATCGCATACAGAAAGGACGGAAAGGTAAACCAAAGGTGGTGCATTTGGAGCGTTTGGCGCTCTACAGAGGAGGTGATCTGGATCCTGTTCGGGACGAACAGGCTTAGGTGGGGGGTAGTGTTACGGTGACACCTAGATTAGAATAGAATAAGTTAATTTCATTAATTGTTCAATTGCATTTATGATGTATACTAAACATTCAGGCGTCATTTCTATTCTAACATATTTGCTGCGCATTTAGGATTATTCCAGAAACAAATATTTTGGTATATAAAGGCGCGCGTTGACGTGGAATGCTGAGTATTATTTTAAACGTGATACAGTGAAGGTTAAATAGAAAGATTATTAAAGTGATTATTAAAGCGATTATTAAAGTGATAATTAAAAAGTGTGTTATAATTATAATAATTAATTGTAAATTTTGTGTTGTATAATAAATTGTGTTGTGTAAATAAATTGTGTGAGTTTAAATTTGAAGCAGTGTATTTATTCACAATCCAGTGATTCGAACCTTGATTGACAAGGCAAAATCGTAACATTATATATAAGACGTTCGTGTTCTTTTTTTCTCTTATCTTATCGCAGTAATAAGATTTTTGTCACGGTGTCGTTTTTGTCGTTCTTTCGAACTTCGAAAAAAAAAAATTTGAAGTAAAATTAAATTGTCAAAAAGTTTACAATTTTTGGTTGTAAAAGAAAATAATGGAAGTTAAAAAAAAGTGTGTTAATTATCATTTATTCATAAAATTACATAATGGTGTCGCGTTAATTAACTCACGTAAGAATCGTCGAGGTTAATCTTATCAGTCATCACTTATGTAATTTGGATAAGAATCTTTTAAATCCCCTGCGTTGCCATAAATATCGATCGTAATGGTTTTTTTAACACGAAACTTGTTTTTCTTGAAATTACATAATGGTGTTCCTGGACATTACGTTTACATTGAATTTTAATTTATATTTCATGTTTCGAACTATTATGTCGGTTAGGTTTCTCACATTTCTCTTCTAGTGCGGCAAGAAATACTAAAATATAACAAAACAAAATTTATTGAGAATTATTTAAAACATAACAGATCAATTAAATTACATAATGGTTCCTGGACATTACGCACCCCTTTTAACATATACAGTTCGTTAAAACCACATGTAATATGAGCAGCACAGCACGGACACGATAATTTTCGAAACGAGAAAATTCCGTCTCAAATTGTCCAGTCAGTCGACCGTAAACAGAAAACTACTTGCCAAACCTTCCATAATGTATTGCCTGCCCGCCTTCCTCGTCTGTAGTTGATTCACCACTTAATGGCATGGTCTATACATTTAAACGGGGCGGCATGTACTTGCCATTGCCACCGGTAACCAACAAATACGACAACAGTAACATGTAATATGTAAATATTTTCATTGTGGATGGCTGAAGAAACCATGATGGGATTTTTAATTAGAAACTTCGAATATTCAGAACGGTGAACTATACGTTTCTAGCATTTTAACAGACTACACTCCTAGGCCCGTAAGTTTGAACAAGGAAAATTTTTCGAAAAATCCGTGAGTAAAAAAAATCCATGGATTTTTCCATGATTTAAATTGGTAAGTTTAACCTTTATGTTTACAACCGCTTACCCGGGTAAGTTTTCGTGTTTTATTAGTATTACCCAAAATTTTATGGATTTAGGTTACTTATTATCAGCTTGAAATCTTTAGTAATTATTATCTGTTAATAACAATTATGTATTTGTTTTAGATTAGATTTTACCAAAATGTATTTATCAATTTAAAATGAAATTACAAATTATCATTCAATACTAAATGTATGGAATTACATGGACATACCCGGGTATGCTGGTTGTACACATAAGGTATTATACGTTCCTTTCAGTTCCTTCATTTATCGTGTCAGACAAAAAAAAACATTGTTACATGTATTTTCATAATAGTATTTATATTATCCGTTCCGTACTTGCAGGACCGGATAATATAAATATTCCTATGAAAAATACATGTAACAATGTTTTTTTTTGTCTGATTCGATAAATGAAGGAACTGAAAGGAACGTATAATATAAATCGAGCTTAAAGGTTAAACGACGATTAATCGGCGATGTTTTTTTCGAATATCGCAGACAGAGTTACCAACAGATGTTCGAAAAAAGAAAATGTTACAGAGCATACCCAATAGAATTCCTTATGACTTTTTACAGAGCATCCCCAATGAAAAATAATTTTTCCTTTAACTTTTTCCTTATGAAGAGCATACCCAATGAATAGCGAAAAGTCATAGTAAAGCTAACTTCATTTTACAAAATTATTTTTTGTTTACCTGTTATTTTATATTATTATATTATATATTATTTATTACTTTTTCACAGGACACAAAATACAACACTAATTGTTAAAAGACAAATATGCATTGAATATTTTTTAATTTGTGACAAGCAGAAAAACAACAACAACAACCAATTTTGCAAATGCGGTTTACTTCATTGTATTTCTCATAAGGAAAAAGTTAAAAGTTTGATAACATTTTTCATAAGGAAATCACCAACCTAACAAAAAAAAAAAATTTTTTTCTCAAAATTTTTTTCATACTTTTCTGTAAGGAAAAAGTTAAAGGAATTTCATTGGGGATGCTATGTTAATTTTTTCTGATTCATAACTTAAATTAAGGATAAATTTATCACAAATCACTAGCTTTTTAACATAATTTACATTCTATTTTATATAAACACTTGGTAAACTTACAGAGCATACCACTGCATCCCCAATAGAATTTCTTATGACTTTTTACTTACAGAAAAGTATGAAAAAAAAACTTGACAAAAAACATATTTTTTTGTCAAGTTTTTTTTTCATACTTTTCTGTAAGTAAAAAGTCATAAGGAATTCTATTGGGGATGCAGTGTACCCAATAGAATTCCTTATGACTTTTTACTTACAGAAAAGTATGAAAAAAAAACTTGACAAAAAACTATTTTTTTAAAAATTCGCGAAAACGATTTTTTCTCTGAATGGTATAATTTTACACGTGAACGACCGCACACAAATCTAAAACGATTTCCGAACTCATCAAAAAAAGTTTTCAACGATTTTTTTCTCTGTTGTCTGTGAACTTCAACAAATGTCAAAAAATTCCAAAACAAAATATATATTAATATAAATATATACACTTATAGTGAAAATCCCGAGAGCCGGAAATCACTTATCGCGAAAAGTCTTGAGAGATGGATAAAAAATCTAAAAATATCCCCGTCAAATTAATTTCGAAGTTATTTTAACCTTTTATTATATATGTTTTTTCTTTCTCGCACATTAAATAAGTTTGTATAGCGGATGCTTCTTATTTACCTTCAAAAATATGCAGAAATAAAATGTAGGTCGTATGTAAATGGCTTATTCCTATTTATTTTCTATCTCTCTCTGGAACTTATTTTCTATCTCTTTCTCCCCAACAGAAAATTTATTTGGTCGAGTAAACATTTTAAATTGAGTTCTATCAAATAATTATAATACATGGACGACTGCAAATAAATTCATTTATTAATTTATTTCAACTAATTTAAATTATTTTTTTACAACTAAACTATTACGTAATCAACATTTTTTTCATCCATTTTATTTTAATTTCTTTCGCTTTAATAAAATAATCTTTTATAAATTTGTTTTGTTTTATAATTGTCAAAATCACTGCATCCCCAATGAAATTCCTTTAACTTTTTCCTTACAGAAAAGTATCAAAAATATTTTGAGAAAAAAAAAAATTTTTTTGTTAGGTTGGTGATTTCCTTATGAAAAATGTTATCAAACTTTTAACTTTTTCCTTATGAGAAATACAATGAAGTAAACTGCATTTGCAAAATTGGTTGTTGTTGTTCTGCTTGTCACAAATTAAAAAATATTCAATGCATATTTGTCTTTTAACAATTAGTGTTGTATTTTGTGTCCTGTGAAAAAGTAATAAATAATATATAATATAATAATATAAAATAACAGGTAAGCAAAAAATAATTTTTTAAAATGAAGTTAGCTTTACTTTGACTTTTCCCTATTGATTGGGTATGCTTTTCATAAGGAAAAAGTTAAAGGAAAAAGTTTTTTGCATTGGGGATGCGCTGTGGCAGCTATTGAGTTACGAGTTACGACAAATGACGTCAAAAGGCCTTTTTATTTAAAGCATTTTGAGTTGTCGTAATTTCGACTTTTTGTTGTTGTTTTAGTCGTACACATTTATAAATTCGAGACAAAAGTCGTACTATCTAGTTTTTCCTTGTTTTCATTAACAATTTGTTAAAATTAGTTTGAGTCGAAACTCGTAAGTCGTACTCGTAATGCTTACATAATTCGCCCCTAGGTCGATCAAAAATGTGATGTAAACGATACCGATCTAAAGGGTTTTCGTATCATGAAATAGATGTCAGTAGTGGCATTGATGTTAATTAAACATATCAGCATAAAATTTAGTATTACAGTTATTAAATGAGTCAAATTTAAAAAAAATAAATGAAAGAATTTAATTTCGAAAATATTACAGGAATTATTTATGAGAAAATTATGAATTGCGATGAGAATATGAGCAATACTTTTAGTATTATTCAATAGATGGTGTACATAAATCTCGTTATGTAACCCAAATGTGACCTATAATTTTTGTGATGTAAACGGGACTAAAATGGGTCGCTATTTAGGTCAGTCCACTACATTTTTTAGCGATGTAAACTAGCTCGATGTTAAGAAAAAACTTCGGAAATGTCAAGAGAAACTGTTCAATATTGTTACGAATAAGCGGAATAAAAATATATACATTTTTTGTTTCATTTCTCTTGTGGTAAAAGCACAGAATATATATTATCCAGAAGAGTCAGGTAGACCAGAAAAAATGACCTACGGACCATTTTTCTACCTTTTTTTACGACTTACCTGCATCCCCAATGCAAAATAATTTTTCCTTTAACTTTTTCCTTATGAAGAGCATACCCAATGAATAGGGAAAAGTCAAAGTAAAGCTAACTTCATTTTAAAAAATTATTTTTTGTTTACCTGTTATTTTATATTATTATATTATATATTATTTATTACTTTTTCACAGGACACAAAATACAACACTAATTGTTAAAAGACAAATATGCATTGAATATTTTTTAATTTGTGACAAGCAGAACAACAACAACCAATTTTGCAAATGCAGTTTACTTCATTGTATTTCTCATAAGGAAAAAGTTAAAAGTTTGATAACATTTTTCATAAGGAAATCACCAACCTAACAAAAAAAAAATTTTTTTTTCTCAAAATTTTTTTCATACTTTTCTGTAAGGAAAAAGTTAAAGGAATTTCATTGGGGATGCAGTGTTAACATTTGTCACGCAAAAGAAACGAATTTCAAGACTACCTAGTTTAATAAGCAAGTCCTCATAAACTGAACGTTTTCGTAACGCAATGTTGGGAGGGTGTACATACATCTTTAACTGAAGATCTAGTTTGAAAATCAAATGTCACTTTTATTTACAAAACGTAATAGTTCTTTGAATACTTAATTTATAGATTTGTAATTAATATACTAAAATTAATTAGCATTTAATAGTTATGAATTACACATCACTGAATACAGAGAAATTAGAATTAGTGCTTAGTAAGTTTCTATTACCAAAATGCCGTATCAACAATGATGTTTATTTGGAAAAATTACTAACCCATTTATCAGGAAAATATGAAAAAAGTGCGTGTGTAAATCATTTTAGTTACTGAAAATGTACATATTTAAATAATGTAATGTATAAAGCTATTTGTACTATAGATTCTTTGAATGCATCGCAGACCATGTGTGAAATTAAATTCATTGTAGAAATAATTTCACGACTCGCCAACGAAAATGAAATGCCAACCACGGCTGTAGTGGCATTTAGTTTAAAGCTTTTGGCTGTTTTGATTGAAAATGAAGAGCATTTTGAATTGTTTAAAAAAAAAGAGATATTCGAAAAGTAAGAATAATAGTTTTCATAAGGAAACTTACATTAACAGATTTTGGTTTATTTTAGAGTACAATTAGCACTCTCGTTGGAAAAACTTGACACTCCTTCCATTAAATTGGCGAATGTAAAGCTGTTACTAGCAATAGCGAAACATGCAAGTGGGCTAGTTTGGATAAAACAAACATCTACATGGTTAACCGTAATTAGATACTGTGAGAGAAACCACACATTGTACGTGGTGCGAGATTCAATGATCTTTATCTATCACATATTGCAAGAATATTATGTCTCCAAAGACAATGCCCTCGTCGAAGAAATAATTCGTGAAATATTTCACAATTTGTTAAAATATGAAAACAAAACTAATGTAATTTCGGTAGATGATGTCACCACCCAACAAAACTTAACACCAACTCTTAATTTAGTGTGCTATATACTAAACAAATCTATTGAATCTAATGATTGTAATCGGTCCGTGCTAAATCTTATGGAATCGCTAAATTTGGAAAGACTAATGTGGAAATTCGCTACGATGACACATGATCATCAATTTTTAGGACAAATTTTACGGATATTTGTACTAAACAATTTTTGCCGATTGCATGCATCAGATGACAATCAAATATCGATAATGGAGCTGAATCGATTTGGCTTAAATTTTTTTAATTACATGAATTTCTGTATAGGACGACGCAGCTCTATAAATATATTCAAAATAGCCGAGCTTAATCATACCATATGGGTGAAAATGGGCGATCGTTTACCTCGTGAATTTTTATTCGAACATCAAAATATAAAATTCGAAGATCAATTCATAATATTGCAAGTATTGCCGATATTGCATTTTATTCAAAAAGATAATCCTTCATGCCGGCTTGTCGAAGGGAATTGCTTAGACACTTATATTCTCAAGTTGTTTAATATTTCTTCGGAGCATACTACAAGATTGTGTTACTCCTTTCGAGATATTCTTAATACGACTGACAATTCAGATGATTTAGCCAATAAATCAATTCAGGGAATTCTTTCTATGAAGGGAATATTGCATAGAGACAGAGCGATAATTGTGCTTCAAGCTTTAATGTTTTCTTTAAAAGGATACGCGCTTGACGCTATTTATGGAGAAATTACTTCAGAAAACACTGATATTTTAATAAGACGACCAAATTTACTGTCTGCTATTTTATCAGGGCTTCAAGCATTAATAAGTCATTTTAAAGTTACATGGAAGGAGTGCTTAGAATCTACTGTATTATTGAATGTTCTGATAGCCCTTCTAAACAATCCTAATTTAACAACACGGGTGGGTAATAAACTAAGTAAGTATTCAACAACTGCGAGTGTTAATCATATTTTCTTAAAATTCTAGTTATCCGTACAAGTGTTAAAATTAACCCAACTGTCCATTGAATACTTCATGGCCCCGAATTTAGCGTTGCTTATTGATACATTGAAAGGTTCCACTATGGAACATTTGGGTCCAACAATTAAGAAACGGTTACACGACAAAGAGTGGGAAACGCGGGATAGTACTTTAGAGTTATTACAATCAATAGTAGACATTTCTAGTACAAGTAAGTAATATTAGAGTTCCCATTTATTTATTCCATGATCAAATAAACAATCCATTTTCAGAATATCCAGCTTTCCAACAACATATCATAGATAATGATATTTGTCCAATTGTACTGAGCATGGCAGAAAACGATAGCGAACCTTATGTGAGAGCCACTGCTTTGAATTGTTTTGCTGCAATGCTTGAAATTAAGCTATTTTGGAATCATTGTTTTGGAAATGTAGAGATATTGGTATTTAAAAAATAATTCAATTTAACTTATATGCATATAATTCTAGAAAAAATTTGTTTCAGCCTAAATTATTAAGTGTGTTGTGCAATGAAAGTGAAGGAATTGTTCGAAAAGCCGCCGTCAAAGTTGTTAAAATACTGTATATAACACAAAAAATTTCTCATATGTACCTGGACAATGTTTTTTCATCGCTAGCACATTGTGCAGTTAATGATCTTTATTGGGAGGTTAAAATTGAAGCCCTACATTTTTGGCAAAATGTGTTTTGTCGGCAATGTAAACACCAAGGTATTATTGATGGTACTTTTCCCACGGTCACGTTTTCGGTGGAACACAAAAAAATTGTTACACTCACACCAAAAGAAATAACATTACGATTAAAAAAATTATTAGGCGAATTGGCATTACGCGGATTCCTAGGTGTAATGATCCACTGTATGGACGATGAATGTGACTTAGAGGTCGCCAGAGAAGCTGTTCGTATAGTTACTCATTTAATAAAATTCCTTAATAAATACAACTATTGGGAGGAGAAAACAAAAATATTAGAAAATTCTGAAAATATATCCGTAATTGATATTAACTATTCGGAATTTAAAACTGATGAAATATCAATTTTTCCGAAAACTCGAAACAATGCGGATAGTGCCGTTTCTACACCATCAGTAGCTTTAGCATCACCAAAGTTAGACTCTGAGCATATCATTGATATGATTGTCGAGTCGGATGATGTGAACTTATTGGTAAATGCATACGAAAATCAATTGAATGTCACAAATGATGTGTTGAAAATTAATGATAACTATTACAAACATTTCTATACAAGTCCCGAGGAGTTTCTAAATAAAGTTACGAGTGTTGATTTGAATGAAAAAATAGCAGAAAAATCAAATTGGATATCACAGACGGAAAGTTTTGATTCGTTACTCGACGATATCCTTCTGTCATTTGTAGAGCTGGAAGCGAATGATGCTGATTGTTATTGAACGAGAAATTTGGGCGACCTTGATATACGTAAAACGGGCAGTTTCGCGCTATTGTCATGTTGGCTTAGTTACGAAATCTGTTTCATTGGAATAACTATACTTTACCTTAAATAACCTTAGTGCAAACATAACATTTTGAATAATCTTTGTTAGAAAAACAATAACATGCCGTCAACTGCTTGGAAGAGATTTCCCTTATAAATAACTCCGGTTAATACGGAATTTAAGCTGTGAGGCTGTATGATTCTGAGAAATCAAATTTCTTTTTTTTGTATCGATATTTAAATGCCCCTGTAATATATGTAAACTAGTTCGTTTCTTTAATAAATGTTAGTACCAAAATTTTATATGATTCGTTTATTAAACTTTACTTGTTTATATGTATGTGTAAAATTAATTAGTAAATTTACTATTTTTCATTAGTTCTGTCGGAACGGAACCAACGAGAATGTATTACAACTTACAAGACAAGCCATATTGTTGTCAATACATACACAATTTTCGGTCGACTCATGTATGTGTATACGGTCGTCTTTCATTATATACACTTTGTATGTATGCAGGCCCAAATAAAGTAAACACGACAAAACACTTTCATACGAATGCTATGAAAATTTTTTGTTCAATATTTTTTTTTTGACTTTATTTATCTATATCTCGTAATTGCGGCAAAAAATTAAATTTTCATTCCCCTGAGCACGAACTTTATTTTTCATTATTTTTGGTAAATTGTTTTTTAATTTTAAGGTAGATTTCATTTAGAATTTTACCATTTTCCGGCATGCTGCCTTTTATTTGTTGAACGTCGTATAACACACGATTCAAAGTATGTGTGTATGCAAAAAGAGTTCAACCAGAATCTACTTAAATATAAGTCCTGCTTACTCTTTCATTGACATATACCTATTTAAAAAAAACTAACAAAGAGTGTGTTGGTTACACTAACAATGCAACGTAAATTTGAATTTTTTTTCTTCATTTCTTTTGTTTCTGCACTAATACACTTATACTTAGTTATTTAAAAAAAAATTACTATGGAAAAAAAATTTCGAATACATCTTTACTTAGTTATTGCTTATTTCATATGTGTGGAGTTAGCAGGACTTATATTTAAGTAGATTCTGGTTCAACAATCAACCATAGTACCTATGTATGTACATAAACGCAGTGATTGTTGAATACTCTTCTTCCATACACACAAACTTTGAATCGTGTGTTATACGACGTTCAACAAATAAAAGGCAGCATGCCGGAAAATGGTAAAATTCTAAATGAAATCTACCTTAAAATTAAAAAACAATTTACCAAAAATAATGAAAAATAAAGTTCGTGCTCAGGGGAATGAAAATTTAATTTTTTGCCGCAATTACGAGATATAGATAAATAAAGTCAAAAAAAAAATATTGAACAGAAAATTTTCATAGCATTCGTATGAAAGTGTTTTTTCGTGTTTACATTATTTGGGCCTGCATACATATAAACCGTATTATTTATATTTTTCTTCTACTTGGCCGTATACATACACGCAGTGTCCAAACTAAACAAAATAAAAAATAAAATTTTAAATTATATTCAAATCTACTCCACGTCCACCTCTTCCACTTCTATTTTACATTTTTCATCTATTTGTCAGAATCTACTTAATATATATAAGTCCTGCTAACTCCACACATATAAAATAAACAATAACTAAGTAAAGATGTATTGGAAATTTTTTTCCCAGTTATTTTTTTTTTTAAATAACTAATGCCCGGTTTACATAAGACCAACATTTTTCTTCTGCAAAATGAATAAGATATAACATTGACTTTTTGCACATGAGAGACAAGAAAAGCAATATATCCCAACAAAATTTTGCAGAAGAATTTTTGAGCAAAAATGACCATAAAAATAAAAATGTTGCCATAAAATATATTCGATCCGAGTATTTTTATGGCAACATTTTTAAAATCAACAAGAAAAAAAATTATTTCGCATTTATAAATGTTGAGGATTCATAATAAACACAGACGCCATAGATAAAAATGTAAATTTCGCATTTAAATTCATTGAAAGTAAATTAATTATGATCCTATAAAAATAATTACGCCATTACTATATATGTTTATTTATTTCTGGCATATTGATTATTTTTATATAGCGGATTCTTTCTTATTTACCTGCAAAAATTTGCAGAAGAAAACATTTTTCTCATGTAAACCGGGCATAAGTATAAATGTGTTGGTGCATAAACAAAAAAAATGAGCAAAAAAAAATCAAATTTACGTTGCATTGTTTGTGTAACCAACACACTATTTGTTAGTTTTCTTTAAATAGGTATCTGTCAATGAGAGGAGTAAGCAGGACTTATATTTAAGTAGATTCTGTATTTGTTATTGTTTTTACTTCTATTTAATGTGTGCGTATATCATGTTGTCGTATATATATTACAAAATTTTGTGAACTTTTCCTGTATTTTTATACTAAAACAAATGAATAGATGACCGAAATATTTGATAGGATCGGTATATACTCGAGTACAGTTCGGCTTGTAGAATACATTTTCGTTGGTTCCGAAAAGAGGATAAAAAATATCCGGGTTTTTTGAGCTACTAACCGAGCGCACCCTATAAATCGGTATATTTTTAACTCTACTTTGTTTTGGATTTTTTCGGGTTTTTTTTGACATCTGCGTTTTGTTTTGAAAAAACTCAATTTTTAATAGCCGGCTAAACTAGATTCAATCATAAACATTTTCGTTAATATTTTATTAAAATTTAAACAATACTTTAGGGGATATATTAAAGGAAATTTACGTTTAAAATACTGAACGGTCAAATCTATATG
Organism: Nephrotoma appendiculata; assembly: GCA_947310385.1. Taxonomy (NCBI): domain Eukaryota; kingdom Metazoa; phylum Arthropoda; class Insecta; order Diptera; family Tipulidae; genus Nephrotoma; species Nephrotoma appendiculata. The sequence goes on from OX371224.1 coordinate 230,597,235, forward strand.
CCAAGTCAAAAATAAACGCGTTCACTCGTGTAATAAAAAAAATGGGGACATTTTACTGAAGCGAAGTTAGCCGGGGTAAAATATGTCAAAAACATACCGATTTTTTATGTCAGAAAACCATCAGTGAACACACGGCCTGTAAAAAAATGTCTTAACACAAACCTAGTGTTCACTCTTGTACAAGAGGATAAAAAATATCCGGTTTTTTTGAGCTACAAAACGAGCGCACCCTATAATTCGGGATATTTTTAACTCCACTTTGTTTTGGATTTTTTCGGGTTTTTTTTGACATCTGAGTTTTGGTTTGAAAAACTCAATATTTAATAGCCGGCTAAACTTGATTCAATTATAAACATTTTCGTTAATATTTGATTAAAATTTAAACAACACTTTAGGAAATATATTAAATTTACTTGTAAAGGAAATTAATGTTTAAAATACTGAACTGTCAAATGTATATACCAAGCCAAAAACAAACGCCCCTCCAGGCCAGGCGTAACATTAACGTACGGTTTACGAAGACTTAGCTCTACTAAAGTATTCGCAAACGTTACGCAAAAACGGTACGGATGTGGTACGTAAAGTATATTTTTGTCACATGAGAAGTGAAACAAATTAGCGAAGACTTTTCTATGTGTTAGTGTCTATAAACTGTTCATAATGTGTACGACAAAAACGTAACATTTATGAGCCGTATTTGCGTATCTTTGGCGAGTCACTTGCGCCGGCGCGTGACTTTTACGCTCGGTTTAATTCGTCGAAACTACTTTATTGTCAAATAAAAAACCAATAATATTTTCATCTTGTATTTATTTAAATAAAATCTATCTTAATTAATATAATATAATAATAAAATTAATTTCAAAAGGACTTTTAATTATGCCGCATAAAGTAATTATACTTAATTTTAATTCACAAATATTTTATCACATATTAAAAAACTCGCATATAATCCAAATGACTATTCATACCTGAAACACAAAAAAAGCTAATTACAAATTTAAAGCATGAAGCTACACATTTTTTCTTACCTAATAGGAATGCTCTTACTGGGGCATCACAAATGAACGCCCTTATTTTAAGGCAAAAGTTCGACCAACAATATATTATGATCAATCACGAATAAATTTATTGCACCCAAAAACTTAAACTACGACTCTTTAAAATATAAAATATACAAAGAAAGCAAAATATACTGTAATATGTGATAATAAAAATTAAGTATAGGTGTAGTAGTGTGGTATCAAAATTAACGTGCGTAAACTGTTCGTAAACCGCACATTTTTAGTGTATACATTTTTGCGCCTGGAGGGGCGTTCACTCGTGTAATAAAAAAAAAATTGGGATATTTTACTGAAGCAAAGTTAGCCGGGGTAAAATATGTGAGAAATATACGGATATTTTATGTCAGAGAACCATCAGTGAACACGACAAAAAAAAAACAGTTTTGAGATAAATGCATTTTAAATTGCTAAAGCTACTGTGGTGCTGAGATTATTTATTTTATAAAGCTAATAATGAATAATCTCAGCATCACAGTAGCGTTAGCAATTAAAAAAAATTAAAATGCATTTATCTCAAAACTGTTTTTTTGTGTTGCCAGTTTTTAAGAGGATGTGCGATATGTTTTCTGTTGTTTTGTATTTTTTGCACAGATAAAGAGACAGATATACATCTTCCACTACCAAAAGTTACATATGAACATTCAATCTATGAAATTATATCCAACTCAAATCTGGCCCGATTAGAGAAGGACAATGTAATACAATATTATATATGTCGGTCCTCTTTTATTTTGTTATGACTGTGTTAGTATACAAAATGATTTTCTATTCATAAATAGAAATAAAAGGAAAACAAATCGTCGTATTTTTACGTACTATACGACACCATACCACTACATATAAAGTAAAATCACATTATACAGTCGGTGTACCAAAGTAATATGTAATCAAAAATAATATTGCTCATTCAACTATTTAGCTACTTTATAAAATCTATTCATAAAACGGTTTTAAATAATTTAATCCTTTTAACTGTTAAATTTTGTTTCGAAAAAGTTTTTCTCCCTGCTAATTATGAATATTCCAAAATGTATGTTTTTTAAATGCTCTTTATTTGCCCTTCTTCTGGAAAAAGAAATTACAGTTAATACACTACATCTACATATGAAAAATATAAATATACATGTGCATTATTTCTTGTACTCCTTCATTCATTCACGATCAAGTAAAACAAAAGATAATAATATTTATATTTCCTAAATTCTAATTTTGATCATCTCTTATTTTTATTTGCATGTATGTGTTTATATTTATTGTAAATTTTGTGTAATATAGTTCCTCGCTGTGTATTTTATATTCCACAAAATATTAAAATCGAATGTACGAATGTCGATCATTTTGAATGTATGTGTATATGATCCTGATTTGCTATTTGTACATATCGTCCTCAGTATTTAAGTGTTTTAAATGTATGGCATTTTGTATTCTGTTCTTTATATTGATGCGGTTACGTCTACGTTGCAACACGTTAACAATACAACTACAATAGCTTTATTTATTCGAATTTTGTTTTGATTTTCTACACACATATATGTATGCCTAAATAGAAAATATACAATGTTTCGATTTTTTGTGGTTGTGTTGTTTTGATTTTAGAAAAATGAGAAAAAAGTGTTTACTGTATAATGTGATTTTACTTTATATGTAGTGGTATGGTGTCGTATAGTACGTAAAAATACGACGATTTGTTTTCCTTTTATTTCTATTTATGAATTTAAAAAATCATTTTGTATACTAACACAGTCATAACAAAATAAAAGAGGACCGACATATATAATATTGTATTATATTGTCCTTCTCTAATCGGGCCAGATTTGAGTTGGATATAATTTCATAGATTGAATGTTCATATGTAACTTTTGGTAGTGGAAGATGTATATCTGTCTCTTTATCTGTGGTAGTGGAAGATGTATATCTGTCTCTTTATCTGTGTTTTTTGTTCAAAATTTCTGCTTTGTTTTCGATTAGTTGGGACTTTATTTTAATTTAATCGAATAATCGTATGTCTGGGGATTACAAATACACAATATTCGGTTTTATACACACATCACAATTTATAAATTATCAAATAATTTATAGCCCAACAGTTCCAGCAAAATAAAATTTTTGGTTCTCATTCTAATTGTTTTACTTAAATGCATCTCGCATATTTATTCCATTTATTTTATATATAAAGTTTAAATTAAATTATTTAAGGCGAAATTCATTCCAAAAATGTCATAAATAAACAACAACACCAAATATTTGAGCAAAAATGTCGCTCATATTTCCGGTTATTTTTGTTACTATGTTGGTACGACTTAGATTATTTGCTCATAAGATGGAAATACCCAAGTATAACAAGACGAATCTCAAAATTGAGCTATCGTATTTGCCTTCGAAATATTAGAAAAAAGTCGAAGAATCAATACTTTAGTATTGGTGTTGGTGCGTATGTGTATACTGTCCCAAGTATAACAAGATGAAACAAAACAGAGCTGCGTATCGTATTTATTTTACATGTTCACGACATGAGTTTGGTAATTTTATAAAAGTGATTTTGTTAAAAAAAATTAAAGATGTGCGTTAATTTAAATAAAATTACACCAAAATATATTTTTATATCTATTAAATTTTTTTTTGTATAAATTAATTAATTTCTAGTTCAGTTTTAAATTATTAAGTGGAAAACCAATGCGAAATAATAAACTTGATATGAGCTATATGGAAAATATTTAAACTTTTAATATTACAATCAAGGAATAATATCATCAAATCATTGTTTAATAATAAAAAATTAATTATAATATAATTTATATATGTATATATTTTTTTATACAATAAAATATTCATTGTTCTAAATCTAAATTTTTTGTTTTGCTTTACATTTGGACGCCATCTTTTCCTCTAATATGTATTTTAAATTATAGCCTTTTACATATTCTGTTGCACAACATCGTTCCCGCCATATTGTTTTTTGTTGTTGTTATTGTTCACACATACATGTATACAATTCTATTTATTGAGTTTGGTCCAGTTTCGAATAATCGCGACACTTTTCATACAGGATCTTATTCTAACAGAGCTCTCACAATAGAAAAAAAATTTGCCTTTACCTTTTGCCTTAAACTTTTACCTTAAGAGTGTCTCTCACAATGAGAAAAAAAAAAATTATTGAAACCAACTTCGTTTTATTTATCTTCATACTAATAATATTTTTAAAATTGTATTTTATATTATTAATTATAATGTTAAGATATATTAAACCGATAAATTAGAATTTATTTGCATTTTAACATGTTTTGGTTGGAAAATGACAACAAAAACCCTGATTTTGAAATTTAGCTAACTTCATTAGTCTTTTCTTAAGGCAAAAGTTTAGAGTTTGCTAACTTTTTCCTTAAGGTAAAAACGAATTTTTTTTTTTTTGTCAAGTTTTATTTTCAAACAAACTTGTAAGGCAAAAGTAAAAGTTTTTCTATTGTGAGAGCTCTGTAAGTCGAAAGCAAAACTATGTCAAAGTCGAAACTAAATATAAGTTTATACTTCGAAATATGACAAAAAAGTCGAATCTTGTTATACTTGGGTATACCCAAGTATAACAAGATTCGACTTTTTCGTCATTTTTCGAAGTAAAAACTTATATTTAGTTTCGACTTTGACATAGTTTTGCTTTCGACTTAGAATAAGATCCTGTATGAAAAGTGTCGCGATTATTCGAAACTTAACGAAACTCAATAAATAGAATTGCATACATGTATGTGTGAACAATAACAACAAAAAACAATATGGAGGGAACGATCTTGTGCAACGACATATTAAAAGGCTATAATTGAAAATACATTTTAGAGGAAAAAGATGGCGTCCAAATGTAAAGCAAAACAAAAAATTTAGGTTTAGAACAATGAATATTTTATTGTATAAAAAAAATATATACATATATACACATCTAAGGCTGTTTTCGAAACGAATACTTATTTGTGGAACCTAACTTATTCAAATAAGTAAGCTGGCGAGGTGACTTATTTTCTGTCTCTTTCTTCCATAAAAATCTAATTTAGTTGTCAGTTTTGTTGATATTTATGGATGTCAGTTGTTTTGTTTTAGAATTTAATTAATATTTCTAGGTACCAAATGGATGTTTCTGAATTAAAACTACATAAAATAATTAACTTAAAGATAAATCGAGCATCCGAATTATACAATAGAGTACAAAAAACCTTTTTGCACAAATCAGACACATAAAGGAAAATAACGTACAGTATCGTACATTACGGTGTATTTATATATGGATAACACGATTATTAGTACTGATGAGATATATAATAACCCTTTTCTATTAATTTGGTAATCAAGACTACGATCTTTCATTGTCAAAGAAAAATTTCTTTAATATAAAAAATACAGCAGAGTTCCATCTAAAAATCAAACACATTTAAACATTATATCGAGTTTTTATGTTTCTACATTGCCGAAAGACATTTTAATTGTTATAAATATATTCCTAAAATTATCAATAAGTTAATTAAATTAATAAATGTAACGAAAAAATTATACATCGAAGAATTTTGCGTAGAAAACAATCTATGTTTCATGTCGCTGTCAAAATAAGTAAGCAAACTCATTTCGAACGGCTTTGCTTACTTATTTAAGATGGCGGCAAATAAGTAAATAAGTTTGAAATAAGTACTCGTTTCGAAAACAGCCTAAATTATATTATAATTAATTTTTTAATTATTTTTTATTATTAAACAATGATTTGATGATATTATTCCTTTATTGTAATATTAAAAGTTTTTCCATATAGCTCTTATCAAGTTTATTATTTCGCATTTGTTTTCCACTTAATAATTTAAAACTGAACTAGAAATTAATTAATTTATACAAAAAAATTTGAATAGATATAAAAATATATTTTGGTGTAATTTTATTTAAATTAACGCACATCTTTAAATTTTTTTAAGAAAATCACTTTTATAAAATTACTAAACTTATGTCGTGAACATGTAAAATAAATACGATACGTAGCTCTATTTTGTTTCGTTTTGTTATACTTGGGACAGTATACATATACGCACCAATACTAAAGTATTGATTCTTCGACTTTTTTCTAATATTTCGAAGGCAAATACGATAGCTCAATTTTGAGTTTCGTCTTGTTATACTTGGGTACCCAAGTATAACAAGACGAAACTGAAAATTGAGCTATCGTATTTGCCTTCGAAATATTAGAAAAAAGTCGAAGAATCAATACTTTAGTATTGGTGCGTATATGTATACTGTCCCAAGTATAACAAAACGAAACAAAATAGAGCTACGTATCGTATTTATTTTACATGTTCACGACATGAGTTTGGTAATTTTATAAAAGTGATTTTCTTAAAAAAATTTAAAGATGTGCGTCAATTTAAATAAAATTACACCAAAATATATTTTTATATCTATTCAAATTTTTTTTGTATAAATTAATTAATTTCTAATTAAGTTTTAAATTATTAAGTGGAAAACAAATGCGAAATAATAAACTTGATATGAGCTATATGGAAAATATTACAATCAAGGAATAATATCATCAAATCATTGTTTAATAATAAAAAATAATTGAAAAATTAATTGTAATATAATTTAGATGTGTATATATGTATATATTTTTTATACAATAAAATATTCATTGTTCTAAACCTAAATTTTTTGTTTTACTTTGCATTTGGACGCCATCTTTTTCCTCTAATATGAATTTTCAATTATAGCCTTTTACATATGTCGTTGCACAAGATCGTTCCCGCCATATTGTTTTTTGTTGTATTGTTCACACATACATGTATACAATTCTATTTATTGAGTTTCGTCCAGTTTCGAATAATCGCGACACTTTTCATACAGGATCTTATTCTAAGTCGAAAGCAAAACTATGTAAAAGTCGAAACTAAATATAAGTTTTTACTTCGAAATATGACAAAAAAGTCGAATCTTGTTATACTTGGGTACCCAAGTATAATATAACTAATAAAATATAACTATATTAAATATAAATATAATATAACTTGTTATGTATTGGATTACCGACCTTCGACTGTAATAAATATCGGGCAATACTTCTCTGTCCTTTGTACAGATATATAAAATAAACATGGCAGCATTCTAAAATGGACTATATAATAAGGCACACCATGTAGAATATTAATAACAATAAATGTATATAATAATTACTGTGTGGTTTCATTAGGTATATAATAATTGGCGACGAGAAGGTGAAATTACGCGTGTGTCTAAATATATATACGCATATATAAAAGTGAATAAAATAATAAAAATTAAATACCGCATATTACAATATGGCGGATGAAAACCAAATCGATGTGGCGGCGTTGTTAAAGTTGCTACAAGAATTACAAAATGGCAATCGGGATACAAATATACAATTCGGTACATTTAATGAAAATGAGGAAACATTTTCAATTTACAAGCAGCGTTTGGAAAATTATTTACAAATGCGATCTGTTACAACAGAGGAACGCAAAGTACAAATATTAATTAATTGCATCGGCACTAAGCATTATCAATTGCTTAGTAGTTTAACTGCGCCGGACTTACCAAATACAAAATCATATGAGGAGTTAACTGGAATGTTGGAGAATCATTTGTGCCCGAAACCAAATGAAATTACAGAGCAGCATAAATTTCTGCTTAGAACACAACACGAAGGTGAATCAGTGGCAACATACGTGTCAGAGTTGAAACGTTTAAGTGTTTTCTGCAATTTTACATGTACATCCTGCAATAAGAGTACAGCAGAAACTCATTTAAGATCTCAGTTTATACGGGGCATTAGTGACGCGGATACTCGCCAGCGTTTGCTAGAAGAAATTCAACTCAGTATGGATAGAATTGTGAAAACGGCATTAGCAATGGAAGCATCAAAAATTCAAAGTCAATCAATGCAGAAGGTACACCAAGTCAAGGAGAGCGCCGAGATATATCAGAATGAACGGTGGCCAAAACGAAATGAAAATACGTCGAAGAGTTTTAACGATGGTGGCTCAGGCAAGGGCGACAGCAACAATAGACAATTAACTTGCTATAGATGTGGAAAACCAGGGCACAAAGCGAATGATTGCAGAAGCAAGGATAAATTATACTGCAATCAGTGTAAGTTAGCGGGTCATGCTTCAAATGTATGCATGAAGAAATACAAAAAAAGTTCCAGCACAAATTATACGAATTCAATAAAAATCATTGATAATGATAATTGTCAAGAAATAAATGCACTGCAACTGATTACAGAGTCTGGTAGGAGGAGCAAATTCCTGATACGGGTTTCAATTGAAGGCAAACCATTTGAAATGGAATTTGACACGGGATCGGCCATATCGACAATCAGCGAGAAATTATTGCACAGTAAACTACCAAAGGTCAACATATGGCCAACTAATACGAAGTTAAAGGCATACAATGGTAGTATCTTCCCAGCGTTGGGGGTGGCAAAGGGATCAGTTAGCCATGACGGTAAATCTATACGAGGAAATTTATATATTGTGGATGACAGATTCGATAGTATCCTTGGTCGGGAATGGATAAAAGCATTACAACTATTACCCCCATCGGATGTCAAAAGTATTACAACCGTGAACGTAGACGTCAACAAACTGGAGAAAGAGATCTTTGAAAGCATTGACGATTTATTCAAAAAACAATTGGTACAATTCCACAGTTTAAAGGTCAATTGAAACTTCGTGAAGGGGTTTCTCCAATCTACATTAAATCAAGGCCAGTTCCGTACGCTATACGTCATTTGATTGAAGACGAAATTGAAAGACTGGAAAAATCTGGAACATTAGAAAAGGTCGAACATTCGGACTGGGGAACACCAGTTGTGCCAATAATTAAGTCGGAAAATCAGATCAGATTGTGTGCAGATTACAAAGTGACACTAAATAAGGTAATAATGGATGACAAATACCCAATTCCTAAAATCGAAGACATGATGCACAAGTTGGCCAATGGTAAATATTATTGCGTGTTCGATGTGCATAAAGCCAATGGTAAATATTATTGCGTGTTCGATGTGCATAAAGCCTATTTACACATGGCTATGAATGAAGAAAGTGCACTAATGCAAACAATAAGCACGCATAAAGGCCTTTACAAGGTTCATAAACTAATGTTCGGAGTAAAAACGGCACCCAATATAAGGCAACGCTTTATGGATGAAAAAATAACAAATGATCTCAGTGGAACACAATGTTTCTTTGACGACATTATTGTCGCCGGTCGTACATTGCCGGAGACGATGGAACGAGTACAGGCCCTATTACAAAAATTACGCCGATATAATATGCATCTAAATCACGAAAAGTGTAAATTATTCAGAGAAGAAATTACATACTTGGGCTATACAATAAGTGAGGCCGGCATACAGAAGAATTCGGGTAAAACTAAAGCAATCGTTGAAATTGCACAACCGAAGGACGTGTCGGAATTGCGTCAATTCATTGGGATGGTAACATATTATAATAATTTTATCCCCGATATGGCAACAAGGCTAAATCCGCTTTACAAATTATTACGAAATGATGTGGAATTCAGGTGGGATGAAGGGTGCCAACGAGCATTTGCTGACATTAAGACGGAATTACAAAGCGAATCAGTATTGATGCCGTATGAAGAAAAACTCCCGTTGATTTTGGCAACTGATGCTTCCCCTGTGGGAATTTCTGCAATATTATCACATAAAACACCAACTGGGGAACGACCAATTGCGTATGCGTCTCGAACGTTATCAAGAAATGAGTCAAATTATAGCCAGCTTCATAAGGAAGCGACAGCTATTTACTGGGCGCTTCCAAAATTTTTCAATTATTGTTATGGACGCGAATTCACTTTGATTACGGATAATAAACCTTTAGCAATGATATTGAGCCCAGATAAAAGCCTACCGACATTAACATCACAAGGACTACTAAGTTACGCGCAGTTCCTATCCGGTTTTAAATACAAAATTGTACACAGGAAGGCAAAAAACCACATGAATGTAGATTTTCTATCTCGGCATCCGGTGGTGGAAACCTATCAACCAAGCGACAAAGAAGAACTTACAGTGTATCAATTGTCGGAAGATATTCTACCAATAACGAGCGGAACAATTTCGAAGGCAATGAAAAGTGATAACATTCTATGTGATCTATACAACCGTCAACAGATTGGAAGGTACACCATTTAAGGGGCAAGAAGCTGAACTAACACTACAAAATGGATGCATTTATAAAGGTATCCGGATCTTAATTCCAATCACACTACATAAACAAATCCTTAATGAGTTACATATGGCACATATTGGTATCGTCAAAATGAAAGCACTAACACGGAGCTATTGTTATTGGACAGGCATAGACTCCGATATTGAGGCAATGGTGAAGAGTTGTAGAGAATGCGCGAGAGTTGCAAAAGAACCATCGAAGGCGCCTATACATACGTGGGAACTTCCAACTATGCCTTGGCAACGTATACATATTGATTTTGCGGGGCCATTTATGGAACATTATTTTATGGTGGTAGTTGATGCAAGAACAAGATGGTTAGAGGTGGTGCCCATGAAAAATATCACAAGCTTCCACACCATTAGATTATTACGCGAAATTTTTGCTCAATCTCGCGTGCAATTTCGTTTTGGCTTGCCACCAATAGTGGTAACGGACAATGGTACTAATTTTACGTCTAAGAAATTCCAAGATTTCTTACGAAGCAACGGTATCACACATAAGCGAACGGCTCCAGCACACCCATCCACCAATGGACAGGCAGAAAGAAGTGTCCAAACATTAAAATTTGCATTACGGGCAGCAAAGAATGATCCAGGAGATCTTCATTTGAAACTACGCTTCTTACTGCAATACAGGAAAATAATTAATTCAACAACAGGGAAAAGCCCAGCTGAACAAATGCTACGATTTAATTTACGATCGATCATCGATTTAATTAAGCCGACAGAGAGGGTAAATGATTATACGAATATCAACCCATCAAAGTGTACAAGACGGGAGCTGAGCATAGGAGATACAGTTCAAATCCGTTGGTACCAAAATAAAACGATCAAATGGAAATTTGGTAAGGTAATACAGAAAGAGGGTTCCTTACACTATCTGATTGAAGTCGAAGGAAAACTTCATCGCCGACATATTGACCAAATACGTGCAACGGGGGTTGAAGGAAACACAGAAGGCTTCATCAACGTCAACCTCAGGGCAAGCAACGGGTAGTATACAAAAAGAGGTTGAAATTAAATCTGGGCATATACGAATGGATGAACCAGATAGTCTTATAGTCCGACGGTCAAGCCGAGTGTGTCGACCCCCTAATAGGATGGATTTATAATGGGTGAAATTCCTTTCGCCGGGAAGACTGTTATGTATTGGATTACCGACCTTCGACTGTAATAAATATCGGGCAATACTTCTCTGTCCTTTGTACAGATATATAAAATAAACATGGCAGCATTCTAAAATGGACTATATAATAAAGCACACCATGTAGAATATTAATAACAATAAATGTATATAATAATTACTGGAGTTTACTGGATGATAATTTCCGCAACTAAAGATTATCCAGAACCATCGACCGTTTCTGTTGAACACGATTCGCATAACTCGACAATAAAAAACACGATTCTATGTTCACTATTTATTATGTTCACTTTGTAGTTTGTACAATTCAATTAATAAATAAACTAGGATTTTCCACAACTAAATTTATGTTTTTATTCATATAATGTTACTTGTACAACTTTCTTTCTACGACTGACGATTTTTACATTTTATTTGTCACAAGATGTATCAACTATAAAATTGAACTTAATCCTGATTGGATCCATAACCATATGTTTGTTGTCGATTGCTAATTGGTAATTTCACATTCGCGGCTAAAATAAACGAAATTAAAAAAAAAATAGTTTGCTCAATGTTGCAGCATAGTTTCAAACCAGTACGGAGTTTACTCAAAATGTTACAATGGTTTTTACACTGTTTAATATTACTATTACTCCCTAGATGACACTTATAATGATAAAGTTTAACAAACTTATAACGATAATACAAACATACATTTTTTAGTACAATTTCTCTGCAAATGTCAAATAATGTTATGGAGTTCGTTCAACAGCACATATGCTATGAATACAAATTTAAAGCTAAGTATTTAAAGTTAAATAATTAATAATCATACTAATTCTAATTAAATTTACTTTTTAGGTTCATTGATTACTTTTTCGTTAAGGTGGGATAGACCTAGTACTCGGGTCTTACTCGAGGTTAATTCTTAGGATGAGGGTAGGTAAGGATAATGCATTAATATATTTACGTGATAAATAAGTAATATGTAGATTCATTCATTTACAGGTACTTCGCTGTCCAACATTCTCCCCGACATTGAATCATCCGATTCAATTGGAAGTTTGCATAGTGCATGGATTGCTCGCCGGAATACGCCGGTTTTCGTTTTTACTGATGCCACTCGGACTAACCCATCATCTCCTGTGAATACTTCAAGTATACGTCCAAGTAACCACTTGTTTGGAGGTAAATTTTTATCGATGACCAAAACTACATCATTGATATTCACATTTATTTTAGCTGCCGTCCACTTCGCTCTAGACTGCATCGATGTTAAGTATTCGACGTGCCACCGCTGCCATACATGCTGTCGCATCTGTTGGATCATTTCCCATCTATTTAGCCTGTATATTTTTTTTACATCTGAATGATCCTTAGCCGGGACTAATGTTAATGGATGCCCAATGAGAAAATGAGCCGGCGTTAGAATATCTGGATCTGTGTCGTCGGTTGGTAGCGCACAAATAGGCCGTGAATTTAAGATGGCTTCTACCTCTGTCACCAACGTCTGCAGCTCCTCAAGGGTGAGTATCGTTTCGCCAATGACTCGTTTCAGATGATACTTCATCGATTTCACCGCCGCCTCCCATAGACCTCCGAAATGAGGCGCATTTGGTGGATTGAAATGCCAGGTGACGGATTCCCTTGAAAGATAATTATAAATTTTATTAGTGTTTGATTTTATAAAGGAGAAAACTTCTCGCAGATATCTATTAGCTCCGATATAGTTCGATCCGCAATCGCTATAAATATCGGTGCATAAGCCGCGTCTGGCCACAAATCTTTTAAATGCAGCTATGAAGGCGTTAGTTGTTAGGTCGGTAGTCACTTCGATATGTACTGCTCGAGTACTCGTGCATACAAACAAACAAATATATGCCTTGAATGGCCTCTGTCCTCTGCCTCTTTTGTGGAAAACCTGCATAGGACCAGCGAAATCAGTTCCCACTTGTAAAAACGCTCGTACGTGTTGAACTCTGCATGTAGGTAAGTTCCCCATTCGTTGTGCCAATGGAACTGGGTTCGCTTTAAAACATGGCATACAGTTTCTAATGACCTGCCTTATCTCGTTCCTTGCTCTAATTACCCAATATTTTTGCCTCAAGATTGTTAATAAAAGCTGCGGACCCGTGTGGTAATATCGAGCGTGAATGTCCTCAATGATTAGCTTTGATAACCTTGATGCCGGTATGATGATTGGATGCTTCGTAGCGTACAGCGCTTGTGAATTTTGTATTCTTCCTCCGACTCTCATTACACCTTCCTCATCAATGAATGGATTCATGAATCTAAGTGAACTTTTTATTGGTCTCTTTTGTTTAATGGCTAAGATCTCTTCCATCTGGCAATTGGATTGACTAGCTTTGCAACACATTTTAATCGCCGCGTCCATCTCTGTCACAGTAATAGGTCCCTTTTGTTTTGCTTTAGTGTTGCGTGAATTATGTATAAATCTCTGTACGACAGCTACTACATTGATCAGTTTTCTGAAAGAAGAGAATTTATTTATTAATTCCGATACAAAACAATTGGGTTGGCACTCTGATTGGAGTGTCATGCTGAATTTTCTTCGTTCTTCTTCTTTATTGCCATAATTAAATTGTTGTTGTGGCCAGTTTTCTTGGTTATTCTGCAACCACGTAGGTCCACCCCACCACAACTCGTGATTAATTATTTCCGATGGAAGAATTCCCCGTGATGCGCAATCAGCTGGATTGTCTCGTGTAGGAACATGACGCCAACTATCCCGTTTCACTATCTCTAGTATTTGCAACGTCCTATTTCCCACAAATGTCTGCCAGCGCACAGGTACATCCGAGAGCCAATCTAATACAATAGTGGAGTCTGTCCAACATATTATCTTTGTTGTCGTAATGGCTAGTATTTCCGTAACCGACTTTACTAATCTTGATAGCAGGTGTGCAGCACAAAGTTCTAACCTTGCCACAGAAATTTTCTTTAATGGAGCAACTTTGGATTTAGCTGCCACTAGATAACATTGAAAAGTTGATGCCATAATTGGAAGTCGTAGATATACCACCGCGGGCGTATGCTCGCTCGCTTGCATCGCAAAATCCATGAACTTCAATATTATCGCTCGGTGTGCGCAGCCATCTTTGCAATTTTACTTCTTCCAATCGATGTAATTGCTCTCTGATACTCATCCACTGTTGACTAATGTGTTGCGGTAATTCATCGTCCCATTCTACTGCAGTCAACCATAGTGTCTGAAATAATATTTTAATTTTTATAATTACCGGCGATAACCACCCCAGTGGATCAAAAATCTGACTGCATTCCGACAGTAGTTTTCTTTTTGTTAGAAGTGGAGCTCCCATATTTACTCGATATGAAAACATGTCGATTTTTGGATCCCACCGTAAGCCTAGAACCTTCACCGTAACGCCTTCTTGTGAAAATTCTTTAAAACATTCAGCTCTGTCTTCCTCTGGAATTGAGCTTAAAAATTCGTCTGAGTTAGACACCCATTTCCTCAATTTCATGCGTGACTCAGCAAGTATTTTTACTAAACTAATTCGCAATTCTTCCGCTTCCTCTAATGTATGTGCACCCGCCATGAGATCGTCCACATATGTGCAACTGCTTAATGCATTCGCTGCAGCTGGAAAATTAGCTTGGTGTTTGAGTGCTACTTCCTTTAGCACTCTTGTTGCAAGATACGGAGCCGCTGAAGTCCCATACGTTAGCGTCTTAAGTTTAAAATATTTCATTGGCTGTTTGTCACTCGATCTCCACACTATCGCCTGATATTTTAGTTGATCATCTTTCACCAAAATCTGTCGGTACATTTTTTCTACATCCGAACTAATTGCTATCCTGTGTAGACGAAAACGAAGTACGATTGCATACAAAGTTGGCTGTACTTGTGGACCGACTAGTAACAGGTCGTTCAGCGAAGAACCATTTGAGGTTTTGGCAGAAGCATCAAAGACAACTCTAAACTTGGACGAATCTGGCTTTAAGATTCCATGGTGTGGTAGGTAATTCAAAGTTTCGAATTCGCTGCCCTTAACTTCCTCCATATGCCCTAGCTGGAGATATTCTTGCATGAACTCGTTATATAGTCCCTTGAATTTGTCGTCCCGTTGAAATTTTCGTTCCATCGCTCTTTGACGACTCAGCGCTACATTTAAGGATTTTCCTAGTTGAACTCTAGTCGATTTAAATGGCAATTGCACGACGAATCTACCTGTTGGAGTGCGCTGAGTTGTATCTGCGAATAGTTGTTCACAACGATTTTCTTCGTCAGTCAGGCTGCTTATCGTTGGTAAATCCTCAAGCTCCCAAAATTTCTTGATTATTTCGTCTGCTTTGGTTTCTTCTGTAGTAATTTGGCTTACGCTGCTTAAAACTGTATTAGCGGATTCCAGTTCACCGCCTAACACCCAGCCAAAAATGGTTTCTACAGCGAATGTGTTGTTTTCCAGTTTCATCCGACCATCGAGTAATACATTAAATACCTGCTGGACACCTAGAATAATATCAATATCTTGAGAACAATTATAATTTGGGTCAGCTAGCAATAGGTTGTTATTCGTGACCGTAGATTCAAATGATTGGACAGGCAGTTTTGAGCATAATTTGGACATAACTAGCGCTTCCACCTGAATATGGTTTTGATTGTTGACCCGGGATTTTAGATTGACAGTGACACATCCTTTTGCAACCTGATTGACCGACCCACCAATGCCGGAAACAATTGTTCGATTCCGCCGTCTTGCTAACCGTAGTTTCCTGCAGAGCTTTTCTGTTATGAGACTACACATTGAACCAGAATCTAATAGGACCCTGCATTCATGTTCCTCCCCGCGATAATCGGTTACTGTTGCAAGTGCTGTTGGTAGTACGTTGTTCGTTGATACCTGTGCATGTGCAGTTGTGGTTTGATCTTCCTCCGTTGCTGGTTTGCTATCTTGTTCATTTGATTCGGATAGATGCAAAAGCGTATGATGTTTTTTGCCACAATCCCGACATCTTTGTTTTGACAGGCATCTAAACACGGGATGGTTGACTCGTAAACAATTGAAGCAACGATTATCGGCCTTGATGCATTGTCTGCGGTTCGTGACAGAGTACTTCAGAAATTTTTCACAATATTGTAGCAAATGGTCCAGACCACACAAAGGACAGGCATCTTTCTCAGCTGTCACAAAAACTTTCGATGTTCTTTGGTTTGTTGGACGTTTATTGGTTGGTGGTTTTAGGGACTCTAAGGCGTCAGATCGATTCAATAAAAATTTGAAGAAACTGTCTAATGTTGGTAATTCGTCCTCACACGAAATCTGTGCCCACAATGCATGAGTTTCTGCATCTAACTTTTCTTCGAGGATGAACAATAGCCAAACATCTCGTGATTCAGCTTCCTTTCCTAGTGCCTTCAAGCCTCTGGTTATTTCGTCAGATGTATCGAGCAACTTACGGACGTTAACTGCATTTGGCTGGTGAATGGTTGGTTGGTCTATGAATTTTCGTATAAATTCCTTTATGGTATGCTTCTTTCGATCATACCTATCGCACAATTTTCGGAAGGCTTCAAAATAATTGGTTTCGGTGATTGAAATGTGCTTCAACAAGTTGTATGCATCACCCTTTAAGAAGCCCTTAAGGTACTGCAGCTTCTGCGCTGGCGACAAATTAACGTTCTCATGAATCGTTTTTACGTACAAATCGTAAAACGATTGCCATTCGGTGTATTGTCCTGAAAACGGTGTAATATTAATTTTCGGGAGCTTAACGTCTATTGGTTGGCTCATGGTGGCGTTCATGCTGGAGTTGCCTGCACTCTGAGACTCATCTGGATACTGCGCATTATATTCTCGTATGTATCGATTTAACCGCGATTCCACAACATAATATAGTTCAGTGAAATCGATCATACTACTCTCGTGATCTGGCTCTATCTCAAAAATGGATGTCTCATTTTCCTCGAATTGCTTTAATAGTACCTTAGCACGTGCTAACTTGGATTGAAATCCATCAATATCTAACTTATCAGCTGGAGCTTGCACGTAATTATATAGCTTGGTCATTTGACCTTTAATTGAACCACGCGTACTCTTCAGAGATTTTAATTTTACTTCTGGCTCCATGTTTAGCACTTCACTAATTACACTTATTAATGTTTTCACTCACTTTGATCACTCTAATTCGTTTTAATTTTGTTTAGTCTTAAGTTTACGTTTACCGGCTTTTATTGGTTTGCGACAACGATTCTACGATTTCTTACGAAAAAAATGTCTACCTCTATGTTTTACGAACGACACGGACGCACTTGAAAATGAAGGGAGTATTGTTTACCAGAAATGGGAGAATTAAGTCTTATACTATATTGCACTTCCAAAACAAAATTAATTTTATTCTTTTTCTTTTCAAATAAAACATATATAATTTATTATAGTTCTTTTATCATTTTAGATTATTAACTTTAAATCAGGAGTTTTATAAATTGAATACTTAGCTGAATATGGCACACCAGGTAACCATGTGGTATGCAATCGCCAGCAAAATGTCCGCTACAATATTTTTTCCTCGACTGGATATATGTATATGTACTGCAACAATGTTGATTATACCGGAGATCCGGCTCGAAGGACCATGAAGTTTACTGGATGATAATTTCCGCAACTAAAGATTATCCAGAACCATCGACCGTTTCTGTTGAACACGATTCGCATAACTCGACAATAAAAAACACGATTCTATGTTCACTATTTATTATGTTCACTTTGTAGTTTGTACAATTCAATTAATAAATAAACTAGGATTTTCCACAACTAAATTTATGTTTTTATTCATATAATGTTACTTGTACAACTTTCTTTCTACGACTGACGATTTTTACATTTTATTTGTCACAAGATGTATCAACTATAAAATTGAACTTAATCCTGATTGGATCCATAACCATATGTTTGTTGTCGATTGCTAATTGGTAATTTCACATTCGCGGCTAAAATAAACGAAATTCAAAAAAAAATAGTTTGCTCAATGTTGCAGCATAGTTTCAAACCAGTACGGAGTTTACTCAAAATGTTACAATGGTTTTTACACTGTTTAATATTACTATTACTCCCTAGATGACACTTATAATGATAAAGTTTAACAAACTTATAACGATAATACAGACATACATTTTTTAGTACAATTTCTCTGCAAATGTCAAATAATGTTATGGAGTTCGTTCAACAGCACATATGCTATGAATACAAATTTAAAGCTAAGTATTTAAAGTTAAATAATTAATAATCATACTAATTCTAATTAAATTTACTTTTTAGGTTCATTGATTACTTTTTCGTTAAGGTGGGATAGACCTAGTACTCGGGTCTTACTCGAGGTTAATTCTTAGGATGAGGGTAGGTAAGGATAATGCATTAATATATTTACGTGATAAATAAGTAATATGTAGATTCATTCATTTACAGGTACTTCGCTGTCCAACAAAAAAAAGTTGTGTGGTTTCATTAAGTATATAATATAAGTGTACATAATACGTTTTATTTTTTGAATTTATTCTTCTGTTATGCTGAGGTGAATATTGAATTTTTTGTTGAAACATGACTAAACAAAAATTATACCAAACAATTCGGAACGAAATTTAACTGATTTGTGGTAGCTCCAATATTAGTTTCAATGCATAATCCCAAAATGCCATAAATAATCATATAAATAATTATTTGACTGGTTTAAAACCAAATCAAGTCGCTGCCGATAATGTCTCGCATGATAGTGACAGTGGAAGTGATGTTAGTAGCATGGAATGTGAAAATGATGATGATCTGGATGAGAAAGATAAATTGGAGGCGAGTAATATTGAATGTGATATTTCGGAATGGAGCTCACTCATAATATATCAAATTCAGAGAACAAATGCATTATTGAAAGTTTTAAGAAAATACCATCCAACATTGCCAAAAGACGTTAAAACTCTAAAAAGAACGCCTACTTGATTGATTGAAGTGTATAACCAAGCCTAAGCCTGAGTTCCGGATGACGCCGGTCCCGTTATACACCCTCTTTACACATAACAGTAGGAATGGATTTGGATAGGTTGTTTATTAGTAGCAAAGAATCAACCCGGTTACCTAGATGGTCGATGAATTAGTAACGTGTTAGTAAAAAATATAATAAGACGGTTAACACAAGACAATCACAATTTCTAATCTACTTGAGGAAGGATAAAGGTTATATAGGTTCAACGGATAATGATGGTATTTGTCATCAATAATTGCATCTTTAAATCAGCAACTTAGGAAAAATGTTGATATTTCTTTTAATAATCTGGAAAATTTCCTGAAATTAAAATTGTTAATACTGTACCTAGGTGAAATGATAATTAGTAACATAGTAACAAAACTATTCTATTACATATTCGACAATTAAATTACAAAGAAATATTGTTCGTACACATCTGTTGTTCGTACACATCATAATTAATATTTTCCTGTTACATGTCCTACCTAAATGGAAAAATGTCAATAATAGCAATAAAATTACAATTAAATCGTCTGATGATAAGTAACTACCCTATTAACAAATTACAATTAAACCATACAGAAATGTAGGCAACATTTAAAAAAAACGAGATAAAATGATAGTAGATGCCATTACAAGTTTCAATGATATTGCGTAAGGAAACCCGTTAGGTTGCATATATAAAGTCGAAAACCAAAAATAACAATTATTCTTCTAGTCAGTGATCAATTAGAAACGTGAAGTGAAAATAAAAGTGAGAGAAAAAAATAAAATTAGTTTAATATAACCAAATAAAAGATTTACTACTTAGTAAGTGAATATAGAATTCCAGCAATTTGGACTATAAACCACCTGAGGAACTAATTGGATTATGAGAAATACCGCAACGATATTATCAACCACTCTTTAAAACCCAGACAACGACACATAGTATTCCCAAGCGATCATCATCCCATCTAAGTACCAACTATGCCCTATGTTGCTTGACTTCGATGATCGAACGAGTACCGATGTACAGTTATTATGATTATACACTTAAAAGTTACTTGCAAAACCACTCATAAATGTTCCAAAATATGTGCCAAAACGAAAAGAAAAATAGAAGAAAAACTAAAAACTAAAAAACAAATAAAAAAATAAAAACAAAAACTAAAAAATAAAATAAAAAATAAAAACAAAAAATAAAAATACAAAAATAAAAACTAAAAATAAAAAATAAAAAATTAAAAAAAAAAAATTAAAAAATATAATAAAAAAATAAAAAAAAAAAATACTTTATTATTTATTCATCCATCTATGAACACATACATATTAGTTAATTAAAACACATTTAAATTATTTATTTTTATTTTTTAGAGGAGAGACAAAAAACACGTCTTTCCTCTACGACGTTCAATCGCCGACCAGGGAGTCAATTCGCGTTCCATTAAATAATGAAAATGAAAAATTGTTTTCATTTGCTATCGAGTAGGTTTGAATTGCCCATAAGAAATTATGATTTCACACAGTGGTATTTAAAATTACGTGCAAATAATTCAAACTACTAGATTGCAAATGAAAAAAAATTTTCATTTTCATTATTTCATGGAACGCGAATTGACCCCCAGAACTCTAAAAAGAACGCCTACTACAAACAAAAACATTGTAGCGGTGGGCAGTGGAGCATATTCTCATATTGGGCTATGAGAGACACAGACAACTAAAATTATTTCTGGAAATTACGAAATATGAAGAGAACCTTATATATATAGACATAGGTATAGATAGGTATAGAATTTACCATGGCTATAAGAAACCACATTGTGCTAAAGTGTTTTTGCAACCTTTTATTGAAGAAGTAAAAAAAATATTCGAAAATGGCATACTATATAACAATAGAATGATACCTATTTTAAATCAGAGCTTTTGTATGTGATGCACCAGCAAGATCTTTTGTAATAGGTAATTTATTAAATATTTATAAAACTTTTTTATTTTTCAGGTGTGAAATCTCATTCAGGATATTCTAGTTGCACCGAATGTACAATTAAGGGATGTTATTTAGCACACAAAATCTGTTTTCCGTGTTCTGACGATTATTTAAGACCCAGAACTGACGAGAATTTCTGGCATAAATCAGATTTGGATCATCACGATAAGCTAGATGCTGGCTTGGATGCCTTGTCTATGGGATGTGTCTCACAATTTCCCATAGATTACATGTTATTAGGCGTTATGAGACAAATGATAAATTTGTTATTCAAAGTAAAAAAACAAAAGTTCTCGTTGAAAAATAACGCTATGGCAAGCATTAACGCTAATTTAATACAACTGCGAAAGTGTTTACCTAGGGAGTTTCAACGTAAGCAACGCGCAATCAACGAAATTGAACACTGGAAAGCATCCGAATTCACGACATTATTCTGCTACACTGGAATGGTGGCCTTTAAACATATATTAGCAGAGAATTATTATGAGCATTTTTTGTATTTGGTCTGTGCTACTAGAATATTGGCGCATCCGAAAGACTGCTTCGAAAATAATAAATATGCCGTAGAGTTAATTAAATCGTTTGGTGAGTCTTTTGGTTCATTGTATGGCATACAAAATATGTCCTATATCGTCCATAGTCTGCTGCACATAGCAGAAGATGTCGAGAAATTTGGACATCTTGATAATTACAGTGCCTTCGAATTTGAAAATTACATGCAGCAAATAAAAAACTTTGTTAAAAAGGCAGGAGAACCTCTGCAACAAATCAATAATAGAATTAGAGAACAAGCAAATATCCAAAAAAGTTTCAAAAAATATTACATTCAACCTGTTTATTCGTTAAGCTCAACTTTCCCTAACAATTACTGCTTGAAGAATGAAGCAATTTTTAAAATAGAAGAGCTCAATGCCGATCGTAATAATATAAAATGCAGATTAGTTATTAACTTGCAAAATTTATTTCAATTACCACTACCATCCAAACATTTACATATTTATTGTACTAAAACCGAGGAGCTGAGTCAAGAGACATATACTTTTAGTATTAGTGAAATATCAACGAAAATACTAAAATTGACTACCAACGATATTTCTGTGTATGTGCCTATGCAACATATATAATCAAATATCTATTTTCAGGAATGGCGGAATATCAAGATGCACAAAACTGGGAGTCATCGAATATAGAAGATGACGACTCTAAGAACGAAAATTTGAATCCGGATTATAAGGAATTTTTAAAAATCGATTCCAATATGCAACCAGCCACATCCACACACTTTTGTGTTAACTACTTTTGGTTCTTTAACCATTGTGAAAATATATGGTCAAATCAATCGGATCCATGTTATAAATTCGTTTTTCCACAACAACCGTCAGCATCATATAAAACTAAAATAGTCATACCTGGACAAAAAACAACCACACAAATAAAATCCAAGAACGTCAAATCCAATTTACCCACAACTTCAAACAACACAACAGCCAATTGTGTTGCAATTTACCAGCCAATAATTATGAGACCAAAATTAAATTATAAATTACCAACGTCTTTGAATTTAGGCTCTGGTGTCACTTCAATATCAACAATTACACCACAAGCAACTGTATCGCCTCCCGTTCCAGAAGTAAATATAAATAATTTTACACCAAATTCAAATAGAATATCAGAACCCATACGAAATGAGAACTCCAATGCCGAGCTACATGTAATGATGAAGGCAGTTTTACGCGAGGTTAAACTATTGAGAAGTTTAACGCGCATAAAGCTAACTGTATCTGCCAATATAGCAAGCCCATAGGGCCGACCGTCCTATTTTAAATATACCAGCCACATCACCAGAACAATTTAAAGCTCTGGAATGCGAAGTTAAAACTGATTTGGAAAAGGAAAATAGTTTGGTAAGCAACATTAAATTTTAACATCATGATTAATAACAAGGTTTATATTTTTTATTTTCGAACCTTTTACAGACCAAGCATATTAAAGCAATTAGTGATTTATCACTTCAAAAATATTTGAGAGGTTGTTTGAAGGCCATCATCACAGATGAAGCAGCATCAACATTTTCATGGCATGGCCAACATGGCAATATTGCTGTAAAGGGATATTATATCATGGAGCTTATAAAAGGTAAATATTCATATCACTTGTTGTTAATCGATCTTATTAAAATGTTAACCCATGAATGAATAATTACAGAAGAAGCCATGAATAAACAGCTAACGGCTAGACCATCAGACGTGGAAAATAAAATTAAAAAATGGTCCCAGTATGCGAGAGATCGGTATCGAAAAAAAAACCGGCAAAATTAACTTTACATATTAAATTTTTTTTTATTTATTTTTTTCTTATATAATGTATATTTTATGATTTTATTTTATTTATATTTTATGTTATTAACAATGAAATGTTGAAATTAATAATTTTTTTTAATACATTTAATTCATTATATAGGAGTACATTTATTTACATAAACGATTACAATTCACGAATTAATTAGTTTAATTAATTTATTATTAGAGCTCTAATCAAAAGTATTCAAGGTTTAAATATAAATGCGATAAATGTGATTTGCTAAGAACTACCAGTTTCTTAGAAATGGTTCCTATTTTGTAAAACACATTGCGATAAAAAATGAAATGAGCAGAAAAAATCAAAATATTTTTTTAAAGTAAATACAATGTAGCAAATTTATATTATTGAATGATATTTTCTATGCAATTGAATTTTATTATTATAATTTTATTTTTTATTATAATTTTTAATCTTTATTTCTTTAATAGTGAAAGTTATATTAGTTTAGTTTTAGTCCGTTACGTGAAATAGTATAAAATAGAGTATACATATTATTAAGTAAATACACTTAATTTTTTATGAAACGTAAAATCCTTAATAAATGTAAATAAGATTATGTATCATAATAACTGTGATATAGCAAAATCAAGCCCTTCGAAGCTTTATATAATTTAGAAATCATATTTATGACCAATGAAACCAAAACAAAATGCTTTTCTAAAGTAAATAAAATGTACAAACTAAATAATATTTATAGTTATATGTTCATGTATATTTATCGTAATAAGTATAAATTTAAACAAGTTTAAAAAAATAAAATAAATAAATAAAAATAAATAAAAGTTACGCAATGTTTAGAGGGTCCCGCTAAACAAAGCGATTCGTTTACGATACGAAAACGATGTATATGTTCATACAATATATCGCAAACGAAACGTTTTTTCGATTCGAAAACGATACGTTTACGAATCCACGGTCCTATGATAATTAGACTTTTTTCCGATGTTAGCCTATGTATTAGTGAGCATCGAAAAGAATGCGAATGTTGCGATACGCATTAGTATCGCCCTTCATGTAACGGAAACGACATGAAATTTGCGATACCATTACGAATCGATATTGTCGAAACATCATGAATTTGGCGATACGATTATGAATCATTTTTATACACCATGCATTTTGCGAGATACTTAACAAATAAAAAGCTTGTTTAATTTAACTTTTGGTTATTTTATTCACTAATAAATTATTTACATCTATATTATAATTTATGACCTGGGGATCAGGGGATATAAAATCTAAAATTTCGTCTGTAGTTGGGTCGAAATTATCAAAATCAAATAATTCCTCAAGTTGCATGCCATTCCATTCAATAGACGAATCGTGATGTGATGTATGTGGAGTAATTTCTTTATCAAATTTTAACGATATGGATTCAAAACAATTTTTTTTTATTTCCCATTGTATTTCATAATAATTTCGTTTATCCATTTTTATTAATGAAACCAATTAATTTTTTATAATTCTTTCACTTACTTGCAACTTTTTAGTAATTGCATTCAATAAAACAACTTAAATACAACAATAACCTATCTATTATTAACAAAAATTTTATAAAAACTTTTGTAATCAAAGCACTTTTGAAAATGGCGTTGTTAGTTTAAAATTAAATACAAGGTTTAATTTACTTAGATCACTTGAACATATAAAACTAAAGCGAATGGTGATTTTTTTTATATTTCTCTCTCGTCATTTGTAGTTGAATTTTTATTGTGTATTGCATTGTATGTACAGTATAATATAAAAAATGTATGAACAATTTCTGCGTATTTGTAAAAAATCGAATCGTTTACGTATCGGCAACGTATCGTTTTTTACGATACGCTTTTTTTTGTTTAGCGGGGTATGAACAAATAACGTCAAATAAGTATCGCTCATTTGGTTTAAAAAAAATCCACTAGATGGAATCCATAAGACTTTAATCGTCAAATCACGTTTTTGACATTTAACTAACTTTTGACTTTGTGTTTATTTATTTTATTTCTTTCATTTTTTGTGAAATAATAGAAATTTAAAACATTGAAGGTGAGTAGTTGAGAGAAAAACGCGCAGTGGGAACAAAAATAAAAAAAATTGGTTAATTATATCATAAAATTTCTGTAAGATGTTACTTTAGTACTAAACAACAACAAGTTACATAGCATCCCCAATGAAATTCCTTTAACTTTTTCCTTACAGAAAAGTGTGAAAAAAATTTTGAGAAATTTTATTTTTGTTTTTTTTTTGTTATTTTTTATTGGTAACTATGCTGTTTTGGGGCTCAAGGCTCACCCTGCTCTTCCGCGGTTATGCTTTTTACGTCCTTACTTTACGCCTTCCGGCCAACTCGAGGACGTACGGCTATAGGACCGATTTAAGACCATCTGCACATTGCAAGCTCCATGCCAGCCTATACCGACATGGAAGATGGGTCGGCCCATGAGTTTTGCACACTGACAGGGGATCATAGATGTGTTACATTTCACCACAGATCGAAATCTGTTGATGAAATTTCACTTTGCATCCTGCCCCTATCGGGATTCGAGCCCGGTACCTCCCGATCCAAACGCCAACTGTGCCATTTGGTCGGTTTTATTTTTGTTTGTTAAATTTTTTTTTTTTTTTTTTTACATTTATTTATTAGACGACTTTTATTACATTGATATTTACATAGTTAAATTTAATCTTAATAGTAGTATGGTTTATATTTCTACGAGCTTTATCTATATACAATATTTGCCCTGAACTTTTTATTTCTGTGTTACTAATTGCTTAATTGCTATTTGAGTTTTTATTTTAAAATTTTGCGTCTTATCAAATTTTATTACTTATTAACCTAGTTAAAAAATATTTATAATAGTTTTGCCTTATATTACCCTCTGTGTACCCCAAGTTTATTCGTAATAAAACTCATAAAGTTGGTGTTACCTACTTATTCAATTATTATTCTTTTCTATAATAAAAAGAGTGTTATTTCAAAACTAGTTTCTGTAAATTTTTTTTTTTGATTTGCTTAAGATTCATTTTTTGTCTATTGGGCTAATTTGTTGTATTAGCCTCTTAGTTGTTTCAGACGTTTTACTCCTCTGTCCGTCCATCTGTTGCATTTTTCCTATTTTATCGAGCGCTTGTCGGACGCTTCAATTGTCCGCTTCTACTAGTTTGTATCATGGAGTTGTATTTGTGTGTTA
The DNA here is from genome assembly GCA_947310385.1 of Nephrotoma appendiculata. NCBI lineage: Eukaryota > Metazoa > Arthropoda > Insecta > Diptera > Tipulidae > Nephrotoma > Nephrotoma appendiculata. The sequence goes on from OX371224.1 coordinate 230,624,161, forward strand.
TTTTCATTTGTAATTTAATAATTTTGACGTTTCCCAACACAAATGTTAATAACAACATAAATAAAACTAGTTTACAAGAGATTTTTAGACTACGGAGAGAATAAAAATTCTAAATAAAGCCAGAAAAATTAAGAATTACAAAGAAAAGCTAACTAAGCGATTCGCTTCACTATTAAAAATATGTTGAAAATTTTAAGAGCAACTCTTAATCCATAAAAAAAATTTCTGTATTAAATATGATTTCCTATATGTATATGTAAATTAAGAATGATTGCTGTTAGAAATCATCCTACAGCCATTTAATACCAAAGTTTGAATGAATATGAAGTTTTTTCCCATATAAAATTTGCTATTTCACCTGTTAAACGTCAGAGCAGGAGGGTTATATAAAAAATGCATATGGCGGTCTTATATGTCAAAGAAAAAGCTAACCGAACAAATTTTTGTTGTAGTAAAGAGCGATGCGCTGAATTTTGTGTTCTTAAAAAATCGTGATATTATTAATTAAAATAAATAAAATATTATAAAACAATTTGTGAATCGTTGTGTGAAAACATTGAAAACTTTGAATATTGAAACATTGAAATGAAGTGTCTTGTGAAATGTTGCCAAAATGCGCCTCGAAAAATTCGAAAAAGAATTTCTTACCATCTATAAGTGTTTATATAAAATAAAATGTAAATTATGTTAAAAGGAAAGTGATTTGTGATAAAATTATCCATATTTTAATTTAGAAATCAAAAATTAATTAAAAAATGTTAGTTGTTGGACTTTTTCTTTTGTAAACAGATGTTATATTACAGTGTCTTATTATTACGTTCATATTCTACGTGCTTTTCCTTTCATAATTACTTCTTATTTTGGAATACTATAAGTACAATTTTTTACCGAAAATAAAAACAATTAATGCGTACTATCTTGGAATAAAAATAATTGTGAACTTCTGTAGTTTTTAATATCGATCGAACAAATTCTAAATACGACCCGTTGATTTATATGCTTTCTCTTTTACCCTCCGAATTTGACTCCCTTGACAGCTGCTATCATTCGTTCTATTTAAGGATGAAACACACCAAGCAGCAGCACCGAGCAGCAAATTTAAATATTGGTTTTTCGCTTATGTAATGATACAAAATCATAGTTTGGGTGTAAATATACATATTTCTAATAAAAGAAATCAAATATTTTGTAATTTTAATAGATCCTTAGATGTAACTTCATTCAATATAATTTTTTTAACTATAAATTTTTCTATTAAAATTACAAAATATTTGATTTCTTTTACTGGAAATATGTATATTTACATCCAAACTATGATTTTGTATCATTACATAAGCGAATAAGCTAATATTTAAATTTGCTGCTCACTGCTGCTGATTGGTTTGTTTCATCAAGCTTAGTACTCAGTTCAAAGTGAAATGAAATTTTAACGCGGTCTCCAAAAATCTATTTATTTTCGTGTGAAAGAGAAATGAAATTTTATTTGGAGAATTTTTAAATTTAACGTATAAATTTGTAGGCATACACAAATGAATTTGTTTATTTTACATAAATAAATTAAATTAAAATGACTTTAATTAAAATTTATCGATTTTTGGTTTAAAAGATTTGTTTATTGCCGAATACAAACAAATGTCAAAATTTCGCGTGAAAATAATGTGCTGACACATTATTTTCACATGAAAATAATTTGGAGAGGTTATGCGCGCCATCTTTGATGTATTGAACACACTTGGCTTTTTCATTGGAGAACTGAGTACGACAAAATGAAAATAGAAATGAAATTTTTCATTTCTAATTTCGCTTTGGTAAAATCGTATGGAAATTTCACGTGAAATCGAACTGAGTACTAGGCTTTAATATTGAATTCTTTGATGTATCATCGTCATCGACTTTATTTGGGATTTGACGCGCAACTTGTTTTATATGGCTTGCATTTGCCATTGTGTCTTCACATTTGCTGGGGTAAAATATATGTACATATTTGTGTTTATTGGTTATTAAGAAAAACACTGTTAAATTATATTCAAATTCTGCTCAGTTTACTCTCTTATAATTTTAATGCTAAAGTTAATATGGCGGTGATGGTCTAAAGTTGTGTTGTTTTCATTCAAATATTTTAATAAATGTTATTGGAAATGTAACTATTTTAACCTGTTGTTTAATAAAATCATACAATATTAATGGAATATGACTTCAGAAAGGTTTGTTTAGTAATTGTGGTATTAAACCGAGAACTATCCAATGATAATATTTTGCACACAAGGAGTTTGAGATTACCTATTTAGTCTGTCAAAATCAATACTCCAATTTTTTGATTTTGCTTAATTCAAAGGAACGACAAAATTATTGTCGATTTGTTCCTTAATTGCATGGGCGTGCCGTGCCGATTTAAAATAGTGATGCATTCAATTAAAATACACTATATTATAATATAATTAATTTGTGTTTTGTTCATTCTGTAGATTGGAATGGGTGGAAATAATTGAACCCCGCACAAAGGAATTATGTTACGCGAATTTGACGACTGGCGAATTTGTTTGGGATCCACCGAAGGCAAGTACCAAAAAAGTACAAATTTATGTACAAATTATAAAAATATATAGTTGAATACTTTAATAATTTTCATTTAAATGTAGCTAAGTGCTATGTTTTTTTTTATTGATATTAACCCAAAATATACAAACATGTTAGAACTGCAATATACACTGCATCAAAAAAACGCACCTTATTTTCTTTCAATAAATTCTTGTTTTCTTTACACAACATATTTAGTATTTGACTTTTTTTCTATTTGCTAACTAATAATATCACATTTAAGAAATAAAAAGAAAATATAAAAATTAATTCATTTACTTACCAAAATATAACAACTTAGGCAAAGAAAAAACACGTCAGAAAAAACATTCAGTTCCTAGTATTATTACTAATGAATAATTAATAATTTGTGTGCCACCCTTTCTGAGCTATGCCCTATTTTAGGTAGGTGATTCTTACCAGTTTTCCTGTTCTTCCGACGTAATTTGATGCCACTCGTCGATTAAGTTACATTTTAAATCTCTTTTCTAATGTCTTTTGTTCTAATATCATGTAGTATATGTAGTATCACCCGTTTTTCCTAATTTTGCCAAAAATGTTCGATGGGGTTGAGATCTAGCGATTGTGGAGGGTTCGGTAAAATGTATTTGACATTGTAGTGTAGATCAACTAGTTTTTTTTACCAAGTTTGATGCATGTTTCGGATCGTTGTCTTGAACCAAGCTAATATGTCTAGATATTTCAATTTTTGTCACACTGCTCTTAAATGATTCTGTAAAATTTGCAAATATTGTTCCTTATTCAAGTTAGTCTCTTCAAACACCAGATCTCCGATCCCCTCGGTACCCATTGCACCCCATACCATGACGTTATCTCCAGAGTGTTTGATGATGGGGATGATATTCTTACTATTTAGTGCAGTACCTTTTTGACGTCATATAGTTCTACGGCCATCTGATCCAAAAATGTGGAACCAGGCGTTAAAACGGTACTCCACTAAATAGTAAGAATAGCACCCCTTTCGTCAAACACGTCTACGGTTATCTGATTCATCAATTTTGGATCAGATGGCTGATTGTACTAAGGCTGCGGTCCAATAGTCGGGTAAATCGTTTACTATGGCCAAAATCAGATTTAGAACGAATTTTTCGATCTGTGGGTCGATTCTGTCTTTCCCTGGGAATTAAATGAAAAGAATTGACAGTATTGTTGCATCTAGGAATTATTTCCTTAAAAGTGTATTCTGGCGACAAGGAAAATATTTTTTTGGGAATAGTTTTTTCCTAATTATTGCAGTTTTTACAAATATTTTTCCCAATTTTTTTTCTTGGGAATTATGAAATACTACGGGGAAAGACTATTTAAATTGATCTATGGCATACGTTGTATTTATAATTCTAATAAAATAAATAAACAACGAATTAGAATGCATTTTACTTTACATAATCATTTAGAAAACACATAGAAAGATAATTATTAAAAAAATTGTTGTGGCTGATTTCTTCAAATACATAAATTACCAAATAGAAAATACAACAACAACAACTATGGATAATGTAACGGATAATATGACGAGTAATTTAATGTAATGTGGCAGCCAAATAATAAAAATCAATATAGGTAATTAAACATGTTTTAAACCAGATTTTTATTACTAATATTTGCGTACGCATTGCGTTTCCATTTCAATTTTGAATTTTTCCCCGATAACATCGGTTATTGTATTTAGAAATTAATAATCATAATTTTATTTTATAATTAAATAAAAATTACGCTAAAAAACTTTTTAGCTATTAAAACTAAATTTTTTTGAAATATTAGTTTTCTCCATAAAGTTTTCTGTTTTGTTATATACCATAAACACTAATTCTTGTGTGAGTTTGTACAATCCTACAAACTCACTTTCTATTACATCAAACGGATCTGAGACGTCTCGTAATCTCTTTCACAGCAAACGAATAAACTGTTTCCCTTCCATATTATGCAATTACTCATATTTATAACAAAAAAATTATTGAAAATGCCTTTATTAATTTTTTACAACTTTAAAATAATTTTTAAAACACCGTGGGTGACCGACACTTAAACTAAATTTCTTTTCCTCAAAAATTTATTCCCAGCACTGTCAGAATACACTTTTATAAAATTGGGAAAAAAACTTGGGAAAAAGTGCTACAAAGATTAATTTTTCCTAATTCCCAATTCCTAATTCCCAGGGAAAGACAGAATCGACCCACAGTTTGTCATAGTTTTTGAAAAAAAATGAATTTACCGAAAAATTTACTTAAAATTGACTTTTACCCGACTATATAGACCTGTTTACTTATCTGTCAAATATAAACGTCAAAATTATCTGTAGGCCAAACATTCTTGTAATTAGTGTCGTAGTCGCTGCATTTTAAAAATATATTCAATTGAAGTGAAAAATATAATTTGTTATTACATTTTGTTGCATTTATTTTTAAATTGATCGAAATTAACTAATTTAATTTAATTTACCAATATTTTAATTTATTTTACTATCACATATATAATCTTGTTTCCATGCAGAGTTGAAAGTGGCTTGAGTTGGAGTTAGCATTCATGGAAACAGAGTACGAGTTGAGTTTTCGTTAAATTATTTTGAACTCGACGAAACTAGTGGGATTGAGTAGAGTTGAAAATCAAAATGGCGGCAAGGAAAAATTGTCATTTTTAATGTCAAGGGAGTTTATATTAAAAATTTTGAGCAACAAATATGTATATTTAAAACAAAAAAGTATTTTAAAATAATTTTCAGGGCATATAACTACTAGTATTAGCATACCAAGAATATTATTAGGCATAAATTAAATTAACTTTATCAAGCGGTTATCAAAATTTCAACTCAATTTAACTCTACTCCATGGAAACGATCAACGCCATTTTGGAATTAACGAAAACCTAATTTCAACTCAACCTAACTCCAACCTGGTTCATGGAAACATGGTATAAAACATATCACACATATAATTAAATTAAATTTAATTATATGTGTGATAAAAAATTTAAAAAAAGCAAAATTCACGAACCATATACTGTGTTAATAGTTTGCGTGGCCTACAGATAATATTTCATTTGTCAATTTTTTTATTAAGTAAACAGGTCTATTGGCCCGCAGCCTAATTGTAACTAAGGCTGTGGTCCAATAGTCGGTTAAATCGTTTACTATGGAAAAAATCGGATTTATAACAGATATTCGATCAGTTTACCATAGAGTTTTTGAAAAATAAATGAATTTACTGAAAAATTTACTAAAAATTGACTTTTACCCGACTATTGGCTCGCAGCCTGAACTAAATTATGACTTTTCATATCCCTTTTTCAACCAAGAAAACAAAAAAAAAATGCTATTTTAGTCCAACCCACACAAATGTGTGAGTAAAAAACCATAGTATGTAATGGCGTTGTTGATAAAAAATTTCGCTTGATTTGAAGTAAAACCAACACAATTGTGTGAAGAGATAGTGTTTTTTTCGGACGAAAATAAATTAAAAAGGAATTCACAAATGTGTAAGTTGGTTGAAAATACGTACAAAATAAATTTTTGACATGGTACTTTTGCCCTACCCGCATAATTGTGTTATTAAAACACAAAAGGGATATGTCATATTGTTTTCAACAACACCGATTTTTTATTTTTTAAAATCAAGGAAATAGGAAAAAAAAAATTATCGATATGAAAATCGCATTACACAGTCTAAAAATGATAAAACCTGGTGGCTAATAGCATAAGCTCATTAGCTCATTAATTTAGTTTAGTCGGCAATTTAGTCGAAAAAATCGCTCAGACACACAGTCTAAACTGAATTATTTTTATATTTTTTTTATTTGAAATGTGATATTATTAGTAATCAAATACTAAAGATGTTGTGTAAAGAAAATATATTGAAAAAAATTAGGTGTATGTTTTTTTTTTTGTAATTTATTTTAGTCGTGCAATTTTATCATTTAATGTATTATTTACAACTTTTTAATTTGGATATTCACAATTTGTTTGGAATACACAACAATCCAGTTTGGCTTACGCAGTTGGATTTGAATGTGTTTCCTTAAAAACAGGACATCTTGAAAATCGATCTTTCCTTTCAGCTTATCTAACGACGGAACCCATTTGTTTAATGTATTTATTTCTGCTTTGCATATGACCAAGTCAGTCGGTACATATTTATGAATTCGATCGCACCAAAATATTTAGTAGTAGAATGCACGCGAAAAAGTAGCGTTGAGTACCTGGAGGCGGCAACTCAACACAAATTGTAATCTCGAATTTCTTAGTAGGAATTCGTTCTGTTGATGGAATTGAGCTGCTAATGTTTCATCATGTTTTTTTTCTTTTTGCTGTTTTTATATCACAAATATTTCAATATGTATACATGTTTCTGTTCCACGTTGAATTACGCCCCTATCGCGTCTTCTGTTTACAGCGAGTTCATTCCGGATAAAAATCTCGGTTTTTTCTATTCCATTGTTTTAACCAATTTAATCACGTAAATTATACTACAGACACGCCTATTTTCATACAAAAAAGTTGAAAAAAATCTGGGATAGAAAAATTCGAGATTTTGATTCGTCGTATGAACTCGCTGTTAGTCCGTACAGCTTCAACCTAATTCCAAATATTCTTCTGTACTCGCCTCCTGACGCTATTCAACCTCGCAGTCACCCTCTATAGCCCATTCAATTTCTGCTTAATCTTCAATGGCAATCCACTTCATCATTGCTCGCAACTTAGGCGGTATTCATATATTCAAAAACCATGTTAAACCTTCGTGATGATTGTGCAGGATCCCTTTCTAATGTTTGTAACTTCTGCAAAAAAACTCTTCTATCCACGAGGCCGTTGCAAGACACATATCGCCCACGCGGTTCAGCTTTCCTGTAAATTTTCAATTGCCAATCATCGCTTTCGACTACCCTTGTTGCACAAGCAGTTATAACTGGGGAACATTCACAATTCCCTTGGTCGGTATGTCTTCCAGATACTTTTCAATGTCCTAGCCAACGGACTCCCAACAGATCCTAAATGGATCTCCTAAACAGCCGCAATTTATTCCGGTCGGTATTCGTCCATTAATGAACACTACTATCCTGTCCACACGTAGCTGCCACAATTGCTCTTTGGCATCATCTGAGAGCATCGCGTGATCTGCAACGAGTTTTTTTTGCTCGTGTTAATTTTTCTTCGTCATTTAACCTCCTGTGACATCACTTTCCCTCAAGTTATCTGTCGTTCTTACGCTGACCAACAAATGGCTCACTATGACACGTCGTTTCTGCATACGGTTGAGCATACAAAATCCTGAGCAGCTCCTCCCTTTTCTCAAACTGTGGCAATATCTTGGATGAATTGTTCATCATCTTCGACCCGGCTCGGATGATTCTTCTTACTGCTGTCTCCTCGCCATCACTCGATTCCACAAAGCTCAATGGTTCCTCCTGACCAATGGCACTTACACCATAATGTTCATCATTCGATTCGACCTGTCATGTGAATGCATGACCTCTTGCTCCTTATCGCCTACATCATCATTTCGTTAGGCAAATATTATGTCTACAATTTGATCCAGTTTCTTCGCGTTGTTTTCGTTGCTTGTTTTAATTACTTGTTTCATTTCTCGCGTCAAACCATAGCTCGGGGACTTTATCCACCATCTCACGTTTATCATCAAGTATTTCCTCTATTACGTCTTCGAACTATTAATTATCCGGGTCTAACTCTTGCTTCTCTCTAGCCTCCCGTAGGCGCTATATCATATTTGCAACCACCCTTCGGTAATTTCCGCTGCTTTAATTGAAATTTTAATCTCGTAAACGTCAAATCCTTAACATCGCGTTATAGAATTTGATACAACACCAATTTTCCATTTTTACACCACTTCCGGAATATTCGCGAAAATACCGGAAATAATCTGAATAATTTTAAGATCATTAAAACACCACCAAATAATTTTCACAATTATTATTAATCCACCTCAATCTGTGCGTCCACACGAGGAGTCATGATTCTCCTGATAGAATTTTACCATTTTCCGCTATGATATCTTTAATTTGATGATCACCGTATAATGTAGAGCAAAATTTATGTGTATGGGAGAACTAGCGAAAAAGATGAAAGAAATAACTATGTAGTCATGCATACCCACTAACTATGCGCTCTACCAGCACCAACAAATTAAAAGCCCTGAACAAAGTCTGAAACGCAGATACCAATATACGATAAACTACAGAAGATTTTGTTTATTAGACTAACAATCCCATGTTAATTTTTTTCTTTCGCACCACTACTTATTAAACTAGTGCGCACATACAATGTACACATATATGCTAATGAACTATCTATAGTGTATTTTTTTCTGTATTTGTTGCATTAGCATGGCTTTATATTGTTGTTGGTTTTGGCTCTACATATTTTATAATGAGGATCAGCAAATTGAAAACATCATTGTGGAAAATGGTAAAATTCTAAAAGAGAACTACCTTAAAAATAAAAAACAATTTACCGAAAGTAATGATAAATAAACAAAGTTCATGCTCAGGAGTATGAAAATTATTTTTCTGCCGCATTTACGAGATATGTATAATAAATAAAGTAAAAAAAACTTAAAAAAAAAATTTGCAAAGCATTTGTATGGAAGTGTTTACGTTTTTCGGGCTTGCATACATACAAAGTCCATATATTGAAAGACGGCCGTACACGCATGCATAAATAGGCACTGCTACTACCAACACCAATATAACTAAACTATTCAATCATACTAAAGATAAAATATCGAAATATCAGCACGGGTTTTTTCGCGGTCGTTCAACTTTAACCAACCTTCTAGAATTTATTGAATTCGCTTATCAGTCCTTAGAAAACGGACAATCAGTTGATGTCATATATACAGATTTTTCAAAGGTTTTTGATAAAGTAAATCATTCTCTCTTATTAAGTAAACTACCAAATTATGGCGTAGGTGGTAAGAATCTTAGCCGGTTGACTTCCTACTTGAACAATGTTGAAATAGAAGGAATTCGATCTAATGAAATAGTTCCCACATCAAGTGTTCCACCTTGGGTCCACTATTATTCTTACTTTTTATTAATGATCTTTCAACTAATCTTGAAAATAATATGTTATTATTTGCGGATGATTTTAAAATATATGCTGCTATTAAAACTATCTCTGATAGTGAGAAGTTGCAGAAGGATCTTAATAGTTTATTTGACTAGTGCCAGCTAAATTATATCTAATTAAATAAAATGAAATGAATGTTTTGTTCTTAAAATCAAACCCAGAAATATAACTTCCAGATACAATTATCGAATCAACAGCGTTGGACTTGAAGTCAAAAGTTTTGCCCATGACCTAGGAATTATTATTAATAATAAACTGAGCTTCAACCACGGAAGAGAGTTTGTATTTCTAACGGAGTGGACGTGTTTTGTGTCGCTCCTTGATTTAAAATTTAATTTAATATTTTCTGTGCGTGAATAGTGGATAAAATAATAATAAATATGTGTTGTAATGTATTATTGATAAAATGCACTACATAATATGTAAATAAGTTATGTTATATTTGGTTATGTGAAGAAATGAACATTATCAATGTGTACACGTGCAACTTGTGGATAAGAGAAGTTTTTGTTTTTGTTTTTTTATATTAATTAATTTATTTTGTGTGTGTTCCGTGTAAATGTGTTTGTGTTTGAAAATATTATATAATCTATGTACATACGTATTTGCAGTGAGAATATACACTTTTTATATAAAAATAAATTTTATATTTGCGTTATATTGTAATTGCGATTTGACAAAACCAACAAGCAACAACAATGTTGTTGGTTTTGGATTTGAGCATGAATATACGCGCTCAGTTATAATTATACGATTTCGTTGTGTGCGCTTGGTGTACCACTACCATACCATATTTGAGTCCCTTTTACTTACTACATATTTTGTTTTCTCAAATTTTGTTTTGCGATCATAAATTTTATTTGTTTTGTTTTAAAATAATATCCTCTCGTCTCGGAACATTGTTCTTATTGTACTCGTACGTACATTATGCTCATAAATTGTTGTACATATACATCTAACTCTGTTTAATTTTGATTACACCAATCCCTCGCTTAACGAGGTTTCTGTTTTACGAAAAATTTCTGCTTACGGGAAAAGGATTCGATTTACGAATTTTATTTTTGATCTTAATAAAACGAGTGTTCTAAGCTCTAAATTTTTCTACAATGTTTTGTGTTCTTAAATTAAATTTGTTCCTTACATTAATCAAATTCTACAAATTGAAATTTTGCCGAAAGTCCTGACTTTAAAGAAACAATAAAGTTGTCGGCAAATATAATTCAATTTACTTTATTATTATTATTTATTATTTTTTTAACATACCGGAAGGTCAGGAAAGGTTGTGATTGCAACATTATTGATCAGGGGGTCTATTTAATTACGTCTATTTAATTGAGGATAAACTCAATACAATCAAATATGTTAACGATCCAAAGACCTTTTGCTATGGAATGTTGTTTTTCGACGATCTTTCTGGTTGAATTCAGGTTATGTTTTAGTGAATGTGTGAATGTTAGATAAAAATCATCCCTGCTGTTAGTTGGATGAATTTAAATATAGGTAGCTGAATGACTTTAAATTTAATTGTTTTACAATATCAACGGAATATTTAGGTCATCATATGTATGATAATGCTGTCGAGTCATTACGAACGTAAAGTCCCTCGGTTAGATGGTGTTGGGTGGGAAGATAGGACAAAATAAGGTTACAAACAGCATGTGATGAGATGAGCCGTAGATGTGAATTAAATTACCTTACCAGTCTATTATGACTGATGCCGAATACATATGATGAATATTAGTATCCTTTACCTCAACCACAACTAACCCAAATTAATAAACTAACAAAATCTAATCTAGAATTTGATTGAGACTAACAATTTAATATATTTACGTAGTTATAAAACGACTTTGCTGCGGTTCGCCCTAGTTGTTTCTGTGACTAACATCTTTTCCTAAATAACCTTATCTGTTAAGGATGCAGGCGGGGCCTGGGCCCGCATAATGCTGAAATATTATTCGCATTCAGATATAATTTGTAATTTGATTGTTGATATTTCAGGATTATGGTAACATACCTAGGATTGCCGTTATGGTTGGCCTGTACGACTCTATCATATCATATCATATCATAATAAACTGAGCTTCAACCACCACATTCAAGAAATAGTTGTAAATCTCTCAGAATGCTTGGTTTTATTATGCGAGTTACATCGAATTTTTGCAATAATCATTTCTGGTCCTTTACCGTGCTCATGTTAGATCAATTACTGAATATTTAACACCAATTTGGAATCCAAATTATGAGGTACATAGTAACGCTTTGGAGAAAATTCAGAGAAAATTCACTCGCTTACTTAACTTTAGAATGAGATTACTCTACGAACCATATCCTTCCCGCCTGGAGAGAGATTGTCTACATTCGCTTCAAAATAGACGTAAAATCAATGACGAGCTTACGTTATATAAAATTTTAAATGACATAATTTATTCGGGTTTAAAAATGAAAGTTAAACTGAACACAAACCAATTCAACATCAGGAAACCCCTAACATTTAATGTTAAACCGTTTAAAACAAATTATTGTAAAAACTATCCTTTAATTCGTACTCAAAATGCTCATGTATTTTAATGATTTAGAATTTAATATTGGTAAAGATTTACAAAAAATATGTATTTAGCATTTTAGACAATTCTATTTTAATTAAATTTAAATTTGATTAAATTTAAATTTAAATTGTGATATTTTATTAATCTTTCCAATTATTTTTAATTTGAAATACTAATTCTATTTTATTTTATTATAATTAATGGTGTAAATCGTGTTTATGCCAGCAAGTAATTGAAATTTCTTTTTCCGTTTGTTAGCTAATTTTGAAATAAATAAATATGTAAATAACGAAAAGCCATATACGTTATAACTGAGATAGTGTGGGTAAGTCCAATAAATTTTTTGGAAAAAAATTGTATGGGATAATATTTTATTTGTAATAATTCTTTAATATCTTCTAAAATAAATAATAATATTATTTGGTATTATCGTCAAAAAAAAAATTGTTATTTGGAAACTTTTTATTTATTAAACATCAAATAAGATGTTAAATAAATAAGAAAAAACACTGCCATAGTGCTACGTGCAAGCACCTGATTATAAAAAACTTGAGTGAAACAAAATAAAACAAAATCGGTAAATACAACATTTTGTTTTGTTTTATATTTGCCCTAGTGCAAGGTCGATTCTGGCTACCAGAGGAATTTGGATTTTTTTTTTCCTATATAGGAAAAGAAATATTGCTCTTTTTCCTATACACTATTTCCTAGTGTGTATTCTGGCATAATAAAGAAAATTTTATAGCAATTTTTATTTTTAGTTTTAGTAATCAACGACAAGGCGCTAATATCAGTTAAAAAGAGACAAACGTTTCATTTTATGTTCTTATTTGGCAAAGTAATTTGCGTATAATATAATATTTATGTATATAGAGTAACAACAAACTGACAAACTGTAAATACAGGTAATCCTCTAAGAACACGGTATTCGAAACACACGAATACTTTCCCTCAAATTAAACGGTTTCAAACTACACGATTTGCGTTGATTCTCTTTTATTTTGTTTTTTGTAAATATACCATAACAAAAAAAAAAAAAAAAAAACTTAATCTTTTTTTTTTATTTTCACTCCCGTTTTTTATCGTCTCGAATAACACGGTTTGTTTTTTGAAACCGTAACGAATTAATCGTGTTCTTGGAGGGTTCCATGTAATATGTTAGAGTGATACACCGAATATGATGCAGAGCAAGCAAGACATTACGGATTCAGCCATAATGTTTACGGAATGGATCTGCACTATTTTCAAAAATAATCTGAGATGTTAGTGGTGCAAAGCTTTTCAGATGAAGTTATATAATACGCAATTATCTAACGTTTTAGGGTATAATTTTATACTGTTATGTACTGTGTTTTTTATTCGCTGTCAGGGGCGGGCTATTGAGCGCTGTTTCATTCAACCGATTCAACAAATATTTAAAAATTAATAATTTAAATATAAAACTTGAAATTTTGAAGTTTACCGAAATATTATTAAAGAACCAAGAGTTTCATAAACTCCCTTGTAAAGGGTGTTTTTAGAGGTTCACAATTTTAAATTCTAGATGTCGAAATCTAGAATGCGCAATCTAGATGTCCAATTTTCACACACTTTTCGCAGCAATTGCAGCCGTCTCTCGCTAATAACTCGCCGAATGTTGTGTTCCAAGTGTTCAATCGTCTCCGGTTTAAATGGCGTAAACAAGTGACTTAACATATCCCCAAAGAAAATAATCTAATGGATTTAGATTAGACGATCTCGGTGGCCAATTAACAGGACCGTTAAGTGAAATTAGTCTTTCATCAAATGTTTCTTTGAGTAAATTAATTGTATCCTGCGCTGTGGCATATGGCACCGTTTGTTGGAACCACACCAGCAAGATTTATGCCAGCCCATTGGGGTACAAAAAAGTTAGAAATCATGTCTATCTATACCGTTCTCCGTTCACCGTTTTTATTTTTTTTAATTTTTTATTTTTTTTTTTATAAAAGGAAGTATTAATTGTCCAGTGGATTTAATGTCCTTTGAAGGTCAATTAATACCCCCCTTTCATTCACGCACAGACCACCCATTCACACAATTACAGTATACCATCTGCATATTGCAAGCTCCATGTCAACCTGTAAACACACATGGACGGTTGTTCGGCGCTGAATTCTGCACTCCATCAGAGGGTCTTAGTTGTGTTTATTAACATCAACGATCGCAATCGATGAGGAAAATTCGCTTTTGCATCCAGCCTCTGGTGGGATTCGAATCCAGTACCTCCCGGTCCAAGTGCCGAAGCTTTAACCACTGCACCACTTAACCGTTGACTGTAACATTTCGCCCATCATCGTTTTTGAAGACATATGGACCAATGATTCCGCCTGCCCAAAAAGCGCACCAAACAGTGATTTTCTCTGAATGTAATGGTGTTTCGGCAAAGGCTTGTGAATTATCTTTACTCTAAGTCCGACAATTCTGTTTATTAACGTACAAATTCAACCAAAACTGAGTTTAGGTTAGGTTAGGTTAGAGTGGTTGCTATCGCACACTTAGCCCAATAATGGCCCATTGTGATACCACAGGATCCAATCTCTCCTTACTCCCACTGAAACCATCCGGAGCTACTTATGTAGCGTAAAATGAAATTCATTCTTTATTCATTCGTCAAAGTGTACGGACACAAACTCAATATATCCAGACGAATTATTGGCGAATGAAGACATGGTTTTATCAAATTGACTGATAATTGCGCCAATTGTGGTGAGAAAAATTTAAACTACATCGAGGAACCCCATTAGCTATTTTGATATGCATTTGACATCTACTTACTAGTAGATGGCACTACCATCAACATAGTCGAAAACATCACAATTTTTACGTATGCAGATACACAAAAAATTGAAAAACAATTTTATAAGTGAAAACTGTAAATTATTATTTTTTATTTGTTTTTATTTTCGTTATTCCATTCATTGGTTGTTTTAAATTATATTCATATTGTTTATTTTCATACCTACTATGATCAATAAGAAAATTTATTGATAAAAAAATTACTATTAGTATTAGCTATATACGAAAAATAAAAACCATGAATCGAACAAAATAATATCGGCAGTTAGTTCGACACACATACACATAAAAAATGACACTATAATAAGGATTGAGTGACACATGGTATGCACGTTGTTTTACTTGAAATTAGTTTTAACCTTTATGTTTACAACCAGCATACCCGGGTATGTCCATAATTCCATACATTCAGTATTGAATGATATTTTGTAATTTCATTTTAAATTGATAAATACATTTTGGCAAAAATGTAATCTAAAACAAATAATTGTTATTAACTAATAATAATTACTAAAGATTTCAAGCTGATAAGTCACCTAAATCCATAAAATTTTGGGTAATAAAACACGAAAACTTACCCGGGTAAGCGGTTGTATACATAAGGGTTAATTGTTATGTAAAATAATTTTTTGTTTAATATCGAATTTGTCGTGCAACCATTATTATAATCAATTAACTATACGATGAGTTAACCCTTTGACTTTCCTGCGCATCATATGTGGTGATGATACACTTTGCCTTATTTTTTTATTACAAAATTTTGTTTGAGACTGAGAACATTACTCAACTGATAAAAATAATTAATGTACCTATATTTACTAACTGTAAAAACAGTTATAAATTTTGTACAGAAATAATAACAACATATGCTTTGGTATATTTTGTATTTAGTCTTAATACATACATTTCAACTACATATTTTGATTTGATGCTAATTGATAACGAGAAAAATTATGAACGATATGCACAGAACGTCTGATTAGTAAGTTTTAATATTAATGGCGGGCAGATCAAGGGTTAAACAGGTAAGGTATTGAAAACGAATTGCGATGAGGTTATTCAAGAGAGTGAGGTTATTTGACATTACATTTGAATTTTTAATCCCTAGAAGAAAATGTACATCAAACATATGTATGGGGACGTTTCTGTATACAATAAATCGTCCATATACAATAAATTTCACTTGGTATACCACTAGATAAAGAGGAAGAAACCAGCAATTTTACCAGTTAAATTATAATTAATTTATTTAATCAAATTCAATAAATAAAACAAATAAAATAAAAACTTTAATAATAAAGTTTTATTAAAATTAAAATAAATTTTAATAAAATTTAAAAATAAAATAACAACCCATGTGCGGTACATTTCATTATATAATTATTTGTTTTGCAATAGTATTCGCCAATTAGGATTTCGTAGGTTTTTTAATTTTTTTGTATGTGTTTTTCAGCTAACCAGGTACAGTGTTTTCTGATTAAAACTAAAATCATGAAGTTTAGGGCTGCCTTGTTATGCTCATGGCATGGATTTTGTTCGACATACAAATCTTTGTAACACCTGCTAGTGTTAAAATACAAAGTTGGACAATATTCTTCTTCAAATCTTTCATATTTGCACGTTCTGAAAACATCCTGGAAAATAAATAAATTTTTTTTTGCAAATTTTGAAATAATAGTCAGTTGGAGCTTTAAAATGCTTCTTTTTTTCATCGTCATAATTTTTATTGCTAATCAAATATTCTATCGGAGCCTCTTTTGTCGTAATAAAATTGTAAAAGTAAACGAATTTTTTCATTATTTGTCTATATGTTTAAAATGTAACTTTTTATTCACTTCACCGATTTTAATGTTTTGTATGTCAAAGTGCAAGTTAAAATGTCACCTTTCAAACGCATACAAGATTGTCTGATACGATCAATGTTTACTGGGATATATGAATGTAAAGCGATCTCCCGAAAAAGACTACGAAATTTTTCTCCTACCCTTTATTTATGCGAACTGTAATTTACACCAATATAAATGTATTAAAATGTTAACTCGCACAATTTTCCTTAAAACGAATATAAAGTTTACGTTATATTATTTATCCATAGATCATCGTTTTTTATTTTTAATACAATATTCATTATGAATTTTTCCTTTTCCACGTAGGTACGTGTGAAGCGCTCAAATGCGCTTCTATTATGTTTGTGTGTAAAAACATTTATTGCTTATGATGCAGAAATGCTTTAGAGTGTGCGACCAAACCAAAAACAAGTGGACGACGGGGTATTCGCCCACCCTTTTATATATAAGTTAATTATTCTGAAATCTACCCAATTTCAGACATCTAAGTAGTCAATAGTAACTAAGTTGTTAGTTCAATGAAATAGAATGTAAAACAGCAAGCTTTTGCTAGCGACATAAATGTTTTCAACATTTATTATAACTATATAAATTAATAAATCATCATCCTCAGCTATTTATCTACTATTTCGAATAACAACATAATCGAAGGATTAATATTTTATTTAATAATAACTAAAATAAAATCAATAGAACGCAATCATCGTAAAGATTGGTATAATCTATATACATATATCTAATATAACTAATTCAACCCGGACAAAAACTAATATTTTAAATGCAAAGAAAAATTAAAGTACGAGGGCAAATCAAAAAGTCTTGCAATATCATATGAAAAAAAAGAGTGAGTGAGACAGCAATATTTTTATTTTTCGACATAATCTCCTTTAAGGTTTATACATTTGTCACATCGATCAATTAACTTGCCTAAACCCTCTAAAAACAAAGATTTCTTTTGCTCCATAAAATATCCATTTACAACAGACTGTACTTCATAGTCACTGGAAAATTTCCGGCCCCTAATTTTTTTTTTCAAATTGGGTAACAGAAATTAGTCACTGGGTGCCAAGTCTGAACTGTACGGTGGATGCGGAATTTCCACGAAGCCGCAGTCCTTTAATGCAGCTTGAGCAACATTAGCCTTGTGCACTGGTGCATTGTCGTGAAGAAGCAAGATTTTTTTTCTAACTTTCCTTGGCCGTTTTTCTCGGATCGCTTTTTTCAATTTTCGCAAAACCGCTGCGTAATATATGCCTGTGATTGTGGTTTTCGGTGGCCTATAATCGATTATCAAAATTTCTTCAGCATCCCAAAAAATTGTTGCCAAAACCTTACCAGCAGACAGTTGAGTTTTGAATTTCTTTGGTGGTGGTTCGCTACGTTTAATCCATTGCATCGATTCTTGTTTGGATTCCGGACCCCAGTGATGAAGCCATGTTTCATCGCCTGTTATTATGTTATCCAAGAAATTTTCTGGATCTTCTTTGTACATATCTAAAATCGCCTTTGAAGTTTGAACACGCATTTTTTTTGTTCTGCATTCAACAAACGGGGAACCCATCGTGCACTTACTTTCGACATGTGAAGGTGGTCATGTAATATAGTATATGTGGTACCGTATGAAAGAGAAAGTCTCCACGCTAACCGCGGAATAGAAATACGCCGGTCTTCCAATACAATAGATTCGGCCAAAATTACGTTTTCATGGCTAATAGCATCAGCTGGCCGACCCGAGCAGTTGTCGTCTTCTAATGATGCCCGACCACTTTTGAATAATTTTACCCACCTTGTTACTGTGGCATATGATGGTGCAGATTCGCAGTAAACTTTTGATATATAGTTGAATATATAAATTGCATTTCGGTCATCTTTACAGAAAAATTTAATAACGGCGCGATATTCAATTTCATTCATTTTAAGAAAAATTCAAAACACGTGTTACTAAATTGACAAAAACAAACGAACTGTAAAATTTACATCGAAATGTTCTTCTAGAAGTTTCATCGCGACAAAAAATGGTTTTGAAAAATATATTGTTGTCTCACTCACTCTTTTTTTTCATATGATATTGCAAGACTTTTTGATATACCCTCGTATGTATACATTGAATGTAAGTTGTAAATTTTTTTTTTGTTGCCAAGTGAAAGTGAATAACACAAGAATGGTATTAGGAAATCTGGAACATTGGCCCCTTAGCAGGCGTTTCTATTCTAATTACTCCTCATCGGCGATATAATAAATTGCGAAAGTAGGATACAGATTGTAGAATACTGCAAAAAAAGATTTATTATTCAGAAAATTGAAGTTACATTAATATGTGTAAAAAATTCTTGGTGGGTTTCTTGGTTCATGAATTCAAAAGTTGTTAGAATGAACAACTTATGCCATTTGCCTTGACTAAACAAATATTGAAGCTTCTGCTATTGTTCAGCACGCGACTGATGCAATTAAATTTAGGTGGGTACTTTTTGATTACATTTCATTAGATAAGAATTGTCATAATTTTATTATGGTGTACTCCGGATGATTTTAAAATTTCTGTACATGTACATTAACAAATAAACTACACAGAATAAATATTTTATTTTAGTGATATCTGTCTTTAAATTTCAGAGACTTCTAGTTTGAATTTAGTTTAGTCAATGTAGTCGATTAAGGCACACAGCATTAATATAAAACAAAAATTTAGCTTGCAAGTGAATGTGTAAAATCCTTCGGACTTAGAATAACTTCAATGTTTGGCTGGCGCATGGCAGAGAGAAACAATTTAACAATGTATCCCAACAAAGTCAAACAATCGTTGTTTTGTTTAGTAAATGGAAGGAAATAAATTCATCCTCCGGGCATGCTAGTATTCCTCATCCAGTAGCAATATGCCTATTTCAGCTGCCCTGAGATCTGGCTTGGTTTCAATGAACTAATCATTTGCTCATTAATCCAAAATTTAATTGATTGTGTACCTTAGAAATAAGGCGGCTAAATCGTTACTATGTTGTCAAATAACTTTTGCTTACTACCATTTGCAAATAACTCTTGGCAATTTTGCAAACAGCTTCGCATAAAAAGGCAAATACCAATCAAACAATTAGCCGAAAACCAGTTTAAAACAAGAAACAAATATTATCCATACGTATTTTTCTATGATGAAAAGTAACTGATTGTTTTGTATTTCACCAATTATTTTAGATAAAAACTTAAGTATAGGAGAACTGGGTATAACTAAAAATTAGTATATGTACATACTTATATTCTTCGATGAATAGGCCATAATTTTGTTTTATTTCAAAATAGGCTAACAGTTCTTTTTATTGTTTCACTGCAGAGTTCATCGAACTATTCGCAGGTATTTAATATTTTACAGAAATACTTTTTTATTTAATTATTATAAACAAATCATGAGAACTTAACCACTTAAGTGACGGCTTTTTGCGAGAAAGTGTGTCCATAAATTGTTAGGTTTTTTTTACATTTCTTTAGAAAATAATTACCAACTAATCTGAATACAAAATTTTTATTTTTCAATTATTGTTTCAATACAAGCTTTGCGCGAGCAAGACTCGGACAAATCAAAAAACAATCGAACTACGCGTCCGAGTCACGCTCGGGCAAATCACTCAAGGGGTTAAAGATGCAGTTTAGCAAATATTCTGGTGCCCCGCTCCATATTGGGTTTAAATACACTATGTGAATATATGGATGATATGTAGATCATACTGAGGATTGGTTTGGGTAAATTGTTTCGCGTTATTTTTATCGCAAATATATTTAGTATAGTATAGTAAGTGCATTACACTTCTTTAATTTATCTATATGTAAATTCCATTTAACCTTCATCCTTCCTTCAAAATAAATAACACTCAACTCCCTCGGGTCTAAAATGACTCATTGCCATTTTAAACCATATTTCGAAATTAAACATGGTTTTTATTTTTATTTTAAGATATATTTATTAATTTACAAATGGCATTAGCATGAGATTTAAATATAAGTTTTTGACATATCTGGCATTTTAATGTATGCTTATTTTCTGATTTTTTGCGGAATGTACAGTGGCCTCTTTTTTGATTAGCGGTCGCCTCTTTTGATGGGCTTGCAGTTGAATTATCTGCGGATGCTGATAAATTGGTTAATATGTACCGAGAACCAGGCCGTGAACTCGTTTGCTATATGAGGCTTCACCAAACTATCTCCTATAGACTCGATAAAAAGTCATCTTCTATGTTTTTTTTTTATATTCCAAGTTGGGCAGACAATTTGTAAATAGCACGAACGCATTGATTACGGATATGTCGATCTGGCCATCTATTGTTTTTTTTTTTGCTTGTGTATGCTGCAATTTTTTTGTCAACCGTGTCTACTTCTCCTTTAATTTTATTATAATCCAATATTATGATAGGTTTTTTTCGGTATCATTCGCTACTTCCTTGCTTTTGTGGAATGTACTCTGCAGTATGACACACTTATTTTTTTGAAACATACGAAATCAATGTTGTTTCCTTAAAAAAAAGGAAACGTTGAAGAGTTAACCGGTCTTCCTTTTACATCTAGGAGTATTGGAGGAATTGATATGTATTTCACTTGCAAATAGTACCGATCATTGTCATATTTCTTTTTAACAGCATCTGTTCTAGTTGATGAGACGTAAAAAAGTTATCAAACGTCACATTTCTTTCTTTTAGTTCTCTTGAGGATAAATCTAAAACCATACGTAATCATTGGTTTTGTTCAGGCGCCGACCATGTTCCTTCCCTGTGTAAATTTAGATGTTCTTCACATACGTATTTTCACTTTCACATAACATTCAAAATTTAAGGCCGTATTTAGCAGGCTTGTTTGGCATATATTGCCGAAAAGAGCATCTTTCCCGAAACGCAACAGGCTGTTCATCAATCGTTACATTTTCGCCAGGATTGTACAGGTCTGGTAATATTTCGACCCACTTATCCTCCCATACATTTCTGATTAGTGCCAGTTTATCTCGACATCTGCGAGCAGCCCGTTTGCTTCAGTCGTGGAATCGTATAACTCGAGAAATTACTGTAAATCTTTTTAGAGACATTGTTACCCGAAAATAAATCTCGACCATTTTGTTCATGCCACAAATTAGTAACTGCTTCGTTATTAGATTTGTAGACTCCTGCCAATATAAGAAGCCTAATATATGCATCCAACTCAATTTCATTCAAATCTTTCCATTCTTATTTATATACTCGTTTCCCCTCCAAATTAGTATTTACTATTACTATTTCCATAATATTTTTCGCCATTAGTAATTGGAAAGATGATAATTCATCCAATATGCGAGCTTTGGCGAATCTTGTAATTCCTGGGGTTAGTTGTAAAACATTCGACGATGACGGTCTTCCACTCTGAAGAAACAGTTCTGAAGACCATTCGATAAGGAAATAAAATTAGTAAATTTGTTTATTTATGTACTTATATGTACATTTTCTGTTTTATAAAATATATAAAACAGAATATTTCGTGCATAAGATGCGTAAAATAACAAATTTAGCACTAAAATAAACTATGGGTCATTTAAGACCCAAGGACAATGAGTGTTACTATTTTTATAGCAGTCTAACGGTTAATTATAATTTTTCAAATTTTCGTTTTTAGGATTCGTAGGGCATATCACACGAAGTCGAAAAGCCACACATTTGTATTATTCATATTTGCCAAGATATTCGAAAAAACAAGTACGCTTGGGTCGAAAAAGGCCCGAGGGAAGGATAAAGGTTAAAGCTGGAGTCAATTACAAGCCTCAAATATGAATATGTTGTTGCTCTTTATGATTAATAAGAAAAGTATTAATTTTAGTATTCAATTTCAGGAAATCTCTAGATACATCCAAAATATATATATTTTTTCCTTAGGTACTGATTTAATGAAGCAATTATTGAAGACCAATATCATCATTAACCTCGATTAAACCTATACTAAACCTTTATCCTTCCTTGCAGTAGATCATAATTGAATCGTCTCGTGCCGTAGGGTCGCTATGTGTTACACACATTTTTTGATTATCATTTATATGTAAATAATAATATACATAATTACCGAGACCGACTAAAGCATCTCTGCATTATGATGTATTGCTCATTTTTACAGTTTTTACAAACATAATAGAAGCGCATTTGTCTTCACACATATTTAACTCTATTGATTATCAACAATCAATAAATATAGGTACCTACGTGGAAAAAGAAGAATTCTCAATGAAAATTGTATTAAAAATAAAAAACGATGATCTATGATAAATAATATAACGTATACTTTATAATCGTTATTGTGCGAGTTAACATTTTAATACATTATATTCCTGTAAATTATGGTTCGCATAAATATAAAATGGGAAACGAAGGACGAAAAGTGAAAACTATATAAAATATGGCTCCCCGAATTAAAAAAGGCGAACTTAAAAATTGTGTTTTTCCGGACTTAAAACCAGCGTTTTTATTTTATTTTAAAATTTGACTTAAAATCTGTAATGAAAATGAAATAAAAAAACCTGACTTTATTAATGCATATCATAAGCCATTTTGAAAATGATTTAAGAAGTGTATTTATAAAAAGCATAAAATGTGTATTTATAAATGGCATAAAAATCCACTTATAACGCATGGATTTCTATGTCTATCAAAAACAAATGTAAATTTTATGTTTATAATGTAAAATAAAATATGCCAATTTAAGTCATTTTGAAAATGAATTATAAAATGTATTTGTAAAATGACTTAAAATATGCATTCCTTGTGCCATTTTTAAATTAAATTTGTTTTTGTAAAACACCTTTGTTAAGTCAGAAAATTTGTTACAAATATGACTTAAAAAAGGTCCTATTTTTTCATATAAAAACATATTTTTTAAGTCTACCTTTTTAATTTCGGCCTTTTTCAATTCAGGAAGCCATAAAATATGTCTGAGTAATTCATAAAAAATTTAAACTAGATATCCACATACAACACAACCATACTCGAATATATATAGAAA
This sequence comes from Nephrotoma appendiculata, assembly GCA_947310385.1. NCBI lineage: Eukaryota > Metazoa > Arthropoda > Insecta > Diptera > Tipulidae > Nephrotoma > Nephrotoma appendiculata. Next base: position 230,648,043 of record OX371224.1, read on the forward strand.
CAAAAAACTAACTTAAAATCTATTTTTCTCTGTACATGTATAGCGCACATGGCCAAGCTCCACGTGCTTCACTACCCGTGTGTGATATACATGCATATTTTATTTTTTATAAATATTCATTATCCATACTACATACACACAAAACATCGTGTTGTTTTGTTATTGTTTCCTTCATTCTAAAAGTTTTATTACAATGTGTATGTAGTTTAGGTGCGAAAAAAAATACTGTTACGGTGACACCTATATTAGAATAGAATAAGTTAATTTCATTAATTGTTCAATTGCATTTATGATTTATACTCAACATTTAGGCGTTATTTCTATACTAACATATTTGCTCGATGCGCATTTAGGATTATTCTAGAAACAAATATTTTGGTATATAAAGGCGCGCGTTGACGTGGAATGCTGAGTCTTATTTTAAACGTGATACAGTGAAGGTTAAATAGAAAGATTATTAAAGTGATTATTAAATCGATTATTAAAGTGATAATTGTGTGTTATAAGTGTAATAATTAATTGTGAAAATTGTGTTGTATAATAAATTGTGTTGTGTAAATAAATTGTGTGAGTTTAAATTTGAAGCAGTTGTATTTATTCACAATCCAGTGTTTCGAACCTTGAGTGACAATGCAAAATCGTAACAATTGGTGACAGCGGTGGGATTGTGAATAATAAGGAAAATGATTCTCTACGGATTAAAGCTTGCGCAATTAAAGGAGCAACTGACACGGCGAGGTTTGGCTAGTGAAGGCACAAAAGCTAGTTTGGTGGAGCGACTACGTGAGGCCATGGAGAAGGACGGTTTAAATCCAGATGTGTATGATTTCGAGGAGGACAACACGGATGAGATCAGTGTGGACAAGAAAGAAAAGGAAGAACAAACGATTGTCGGAACAACACAAAACCCATCCGGAAGTTTTGATTTATCGCAGTTGATGGCTGCTATGAATCAAATGATGGGACAACAGTTGGAGCTACAAGGGGCGGACATTAAAAAATCGAACTAGGAAATGAAACAGCAGATGGAGCAACAAGGGGCGGACATTAAACATCAAATGAAACAACAGATGGTACAAATGGAGCAGCAAGGAGCGGACATTAAAAACCAAATAGAAGTTGGTCAAAAGAAAATGGACGAGAAGTTTCTGGAGTTATCTTCTACACTACACGGTAAAGTAGAAAAACTGCAAACAGAAGTAAAAGAAGTACATGCAGAAATTCAAAATGTTAAAGGGACGGTTCAACAAAAATTTGAATCGGTTAAACAAGATTTTCAAATGAAAGTTAAACGTCTCGAGAAGGAGCTCCAAGATGTTAAAGTGAATGGAACGACACATCAAGTGATTCAAACGGTTAACGCAGTTAAGATAAAACCACCAACATTTGATGGAACAACATCCTTCAGTATTTTTAAGTTCCAATTCGAAACGGCGATTAAGCAAAATCAGTGGACTGAAGAACAATGTGTTGCAGCGTTAATTATGGCTCTTAAAGGCGAAGCGGCAGAAACACTACAAATCATTCCCGACCAGGAACGGAACGTTTACATGGGAATTATGAAGGCGTTAGATCGAAAATACGGAAGTGACCACAAACGAGAAATCTATCGCATGGAATTGAAGGGTCGATACCAAAGAGGAGGAGAATCGCTACAGGAATTTTCATCGGCAATTGAGCGGCTCGCGCATTTAGCACATTCAAATATGTCGGCCGATTACATGGAGCGAATTAAAATAGATGCATTCATTGACGGTATTCGAGATCCTGAGACGCGCAGAGCGGTGATGTTGTCACCTAAGGCAACTTTCACGGAAACCATCGCTTGTGCGTTAACAAACGAAACTGCGCAAACCATCATCAAACCTTCAATGAAAATTCGTCGAGTGGAGATTGGTTACAGAATGGACACTGCGCGGGCTACGCCAAGGTTCAGAGATGGAAGTGGCAGGATTAAATGCTGGGTATGTGATAAAATGGGTCACATCTCACGGGATTGTTAGGAAATTAAGAAGAAACGAGCAAGGTCGCCATCTCCTATGAAGCGCAGACCAAACGAGGAGCAGATAGAATCCAGAAAGGAGAGTCAGACGACAGTGGAGTCGTTAAACTAAAAAGAGTCAGTTTGAAGGGGCAGAAGCTGACTCCCACAACCGATTGCCCCATGACCTCCATCCATGTTTCAAGAGTAGCAAGAAGCGGTGACAGCTTGACAATTGAAGCCGATATTGATGGGAAGAAATGCATGATCACGCTGGATACGGGAGCAACTCATACGATTGTTCGTGAGGATATTATCGATGGAATTATGGACCCAGCTAATGGAATGAAGTTACGAACGGCGACTGGAGAAAATTCAGCAATAAAAGGAAAAAAGGTCGTAAAAATAAGGATTGGGCGAAATCACTTTCAACACGAGGTGCTGGTTGCAGATATTGTAGACGAAGTCATCTTGGAAATGGACTTCATGAGAACGAATGGCTTCGTGGTGGATGTTGGACGGGGTGTATTAACCTACGATAATATCGAGTTGCCACTTCACGTTAGAGCCGTTATAGGAGAAACGAGCAGGCAAATTATAATGGATCATCGGGAGAAGCTGCCACCGAACTTGGAAACAATAGTATGGGCAAGATTGGAGGGAGATTCTGGGTCACCCAGGTTGTGGGTTGTGGAAGCCAATGAAGCGGAGAGCGGAGCCAGAGAAATTATGATTGGGAAAGTCCTGGTGAAACCAGATAGAGATAATAGAGTACCAATTAGGACTCTAAATCTCTCGGATAAGACGAAAACCATCAAGAAAGGGACAATAATCGGAAAATGCGAAGAAATATCTGCGATAGTGAAGTGCGAGCAGAAAAATCCGATTAAGATGGCTAACTCGCAAGTGCAGAAAGAGATTATAGATCAACTCATGGAGAAATGGACCGAAGATCTTACCATGGAACAGAAAAATTTGGCAAAACAATTGCTCGAGCGGTACATGCCAATATTCTGCAGTACATCGGACAATAATGGGAGAACCACAATGGTAAAACATCGAATAGATACAGGAGCAGAAATGCCGATTCGCCAACCACCCAGGAGATTACCATTGGCAAAGCAAGGAGAAGTGGATCGAATGGTAAAAGATATGCAAGCAGCAGGAGTAATCGAAACATCAAGCAGTCCATGGAGTTCACCAGTGGTGTTAGTCGAGAAAAAGGATGGTAGCATGAGATTCTGCGTGGATTACCGAAAATTAAATGCTGTGACGAAAAAGGATAGTTACCCATTACCAAAGATCGATGACACGTTAGACACATTATCGGGTGCTCGAATATTTTCGGAAGATCGCTGGAAGTCCAGGAGGAAGATCGCGAGAAAACGGCATTCAGTGTGGGTAACGGATTATGGCAATTTAACGTTATGTCATTCGGATTATGTAACGCCCCTGCGACTTTTGAACGGCTAATGGAGCGCGTATTAAAGGGATTACATTGGAAGACGTGCCTCGTATATTTAGACGACATCATCGTTATGGGCAATGATTTCGACGAGCATTTAAGGAATTTGGCAGAGGTTTTGGATCGGATACAGGCCGTCGGATTGAAGCTAAGCCCAAAGAAATGCAAACTATTTAGAACGGAAGTAAAATATTTGGGTCATAAGGTAACAACCAATGGACTTCATACCGATGAAGACAAGATCGCAGCAGTGAAGGAATGGCCACGACCTAAAAATTTACATGAATTACGGAGCTTCCTTGGATTGTGCACCTATTATAGACGATTCGTGCCAGGATTCGCCAGTATTGCCAAGAGTTTACACGAGTTGACCAGGAAAAACAAAGCATTCGAATGGAAGGATGATCAAGAAGAGGCATTTGTGGAACTAAGACGACGATTATGTGAAGCACCAATCCTCGCATACCCTATACCCAACGTTAAATTCATTTTGGACACCGATGCAAGCAATGATGGTATAGGAGGAGTATTATCACAGACAACAAATGGTGAAGAGCGAGTTATTGCATATTACTACAATATTGGATCGAACGTTTGCAAAGCTACGATTTCCAAATTGAACATCGGAAGGGAACCGCACATGGAAATGCCGGCGCATTATCAAGAAGGCCATGTCCCGTGGAATGCAAGCATTGTGGGCGTGTGGAGGGTAAGGAAAACATCATCGATATTCGGCTTATGCAAGTGCTACCTGATGAGGAATGGACTGATGAAATGATCAAGAAGGAGCAATTACGGGATGCTGACCTATCATTCATCATGGAACATAAGGAAAAGGAACACCGGCCCACATGGAGTGAGATAGCTGACAAAACTCCCATTGTAAAAGCTTATTGGGCTCAATGGGATAGCCTCCACATAGAAAATGGATGTTTAAAACGAAAGTGGGAAAGCACGGATGGTAAAGTAAAACAATTGTTGGTAGTGGTGCCAAAAGATCGGATAGCGGAAATCCTCAAGGAGTATCATGGAGGAGCAAGGAGGTCACCTAGGGATTAATAAAACATTAGCCAAAATTCGACAACGATTCTACTGGTCCGGATGTAGACAGTCAGTAGTAGAATGGTGTCGAAGATGTGACCAATGTGCGGCAGTAAAGGGACCAGCACGAAAAAGTCGTAGAGCCATGAAACAATATAATGTCGGGGCACCATTTGAAAGAATTGCAATGGACGTGGCGGGGCCATTTCCGACCACCGAGAGCGGAAATAAATATGTGCTAGTAATAATGGATTATTTCAGCAAATGGCCGGAAGTGTACCCCATACCCAATCAGGAGACAACAACAATAGCTGATGCCGTGGTCAACAATTGGATTAGCAGATTTGGTGTACCGATGGAAATCCACACGGATCAATAAAAGAATTTCGAATCGGTTGTATTTCAGGAGATATGTCAGATGCTTGGAATCAATAAAACAAGGACGACGCCTTTACACCCACAGTCGGACGGTATGGTGGAAAGATTCAATGGCACATTGGAGGAATATCTAGCAAAGGTTGTGGAAAGGAACCAACGTAACTGAGATCGACATATACCAATGTTCCTGATGGCCTACCGATCAGCGGTACATGACACAACAGGAGTGACACCAGCTAAAACCATATTTGGGAAAAATCTGCGATTACCAGGAGATTTAAAGTTTGTGGGCTGTTCCATCAGCAGCTCTATGCGGACAGGATTACGTCGACCGGATGAAAGAGGAACTTAATGAAATACATCAATTTGTACGGGAGAAAATTCGAATATCAAGTGATCGAATGAAAGCTCGATATGACATACGAGCAAATAATCAAGGCTTCGAGGAAGGGCAATTGGTATGGCTTCACAACCCGCAACGGCAGAAGGGATTATCACCGAAGTTGCAACCCACATGGGAAGGACCTTACACTGTCATTAAAAGGTTGAACGACGTGGTTTATCGCATACAGAAAGGACGGAAAGGTAAACCAAAGGTGGTGCATTTAGAACGTTTGGCGCTCTACAGAGGAGGTGATCTGGATCCTGTTCGGGACGAACAGGCTTAGGTGGGGGGTAGTGTTACGGTGGCAATAAAAATTAATCTACGGATCGCGCAGGTGTGCGATGAGTCATAGGCTAAGTAACAAAATTCAAGGTATATTATTGCGTACGTGAGCATAGAAAAGGGCGGGATCTGTAATTGGTGAGAACCGGATTTCTCTCTGTTCGTTAAGGATATTTTGGTTAAGAAATATTGATTTTCTAATTTCGTAAGATTCTAAGGTATCTAAACGTCTGCCTTTGGGTTGTATATGTAATATATCTAAATTGTTCAACCTAGCTGTATGATTTTCTGACGTTAAATGATTATGGAAAGTTGATTGGTTGCAACCAGATAAATGTTCCTTAGCTCTAACTCCAAAATTGCGCCCAGTCTGACCAATATAGGAGAAACTACAATCATTGCAATTGATCCTATAGACACCAGATTTGGAAAGGCGATCAACTCTAGGTTTATTGTTAAAAATCATTTTCTTTATTGTGTTATTATTATAAAAAGCAAAACTAATATTGGTATAATTGGACACGATGTTGCTAATTCGTTGGCTCGTTTTTCCTATATAATCTAAGCGACGCCAATTTTCCCGCGGTGGACTATCCGGTGGATAAATACCCGTTAGAGTTTTACGCTTTAGCTTTTTATTCAATAACTTTAATATAGTCCTAGTTGCATATCCGTTATTCGTTGCTATTTGAAGAATTATGTTAAGCTCAGTGTTATAATTTGAATTTGACAGAGGGATGTTTATTAGTCTATCTATGAGTGAGTGGAAAGCTGACATTTTAATATTATGGGGATGGTTTGAAGAACTAGGGATAACAGCGTCTGTATACGTGGGTTTCCGATAAATTTTGAAGTCTAAAGTAGAATTAATCCTGGTTATTGTTATATCTAGAAAATTAATACATTTATTTTCTTCTTTTTCTAACGTAAAATCAATGGTGGGATATTGAGAATTTAACCAAGTTAGGAAAGAGTCTAACAGTCTATCAGTTCCATTCCATAGACATAATATGTCATCAACATATCTATACCAAAAGATTATATGACGAAAATAAGGATTGTTGTTTGATATGATCATTTGTTCGAAGAAATTCATGAAAATTTCAGCCAACAAAGGTGACAGAGGGGAGCCCATGGGTAGACCATTAGCAAATTTGAAATATGTATTATCAAAACAGAAATAATTTTGTTTAATACAAGTCTCAAAAACTAACTTCAGTTCACGACGTAAGCTCTCATCTACAACATCCCTATCTAAGTAATTACAAACTATTTGGGACAAAGTATTAATCGGAATAGAAGTGAAAAGACTGGCAACGTCAAATGAAACTAGTTTTGAATGTAAAGGAATGTCGACGTCTTGAATTTTGTTAATCAATTCTACCGAGTTCTTAACCGAGTAAGCTGAAAAGAAATTAGTATGACAATTGAAAAAAATTATGAAACCCTTACATAGCTTGTAGGCGGGAGCATTACAATACGCTACTATTGGTCTAATCGGAATGCCTTCCTTATGGATTTTTGGTAAACCATAAAGGATCGGGGCAGACGGATTCATGACAGAGTACTTCCAACCAGTTCCATCAAATAACTTCTGGCATTGGTTGATACACTTACTAACCGCAGTCTTAAAAGACTTAGTTGGATCTCTGCCAAGTTCTATCGCTTTGCTTTCTGTAATAAAATCAGAGATTTTATTGCAGTAATCGACTTTTGTGAGCACGGTAATTGTATTGCCTTTATCCGCTTTACACGCTATCAGGCCATGGTCACGTAGTTTTTTCTTTATCGCACCAATCACTTTGAGGTTAGTATTAGAAGCAGCAGAAGAAGAAGAGTTTGTCGGAGAAGAATAGTTATCAATACCTTTCTTTATTTGTAACGCACAGACTGATTTTATTTGGGTTATCTCGCCAGATAAGGCTGTTTCGGCATCTACAGCAAGATTCTCGAATGATCGAAGGTCGATTTTATTTGGCGTAGGGGCAAAATTCACTCCGTTGCTAAGCATTTGCACCTCTGTATCACGGAAAACGACTGAGGACAAGTTCTTAAAACGTGGATGAAATTGGAAATCAGACGAACCACTATTACCTCTACGGTTAGAATAGAACCTAGATTAGAATAGAACATAGATTAGAATAGAATAAGTTAATTTCATTAATTGTTCAATTGCATTTATGAATTATACTCAACATTTAGGCGTTATTTCTATACTAACATATTTGCTCGATGCGCATTTAGGATTATTCTAGAAACAAATATTTTGGTATATAAAGGCGCGCGTTGACGTGGAATGCTGAGTCTTATTTTAAACGTGATACAGTGAAGGTTAAATAGAAAGATTATTAAAGTGATTATTAAATCGATTATTAAAGTGATAATTAAAAAGTGTGTTATAATTATAATAATTAATTATGAAAATTGTGTTGTATAATAAATTGTGTTGTGTAAATAAATTGTGTGAGCTCAAATTTGAAGCAGTTGTATTTATTCACAATCCAGTGATTCGAACCTTGAGTGACAAGGCAAAAACGTAACAGTACGAACGTTTTTTAAGCTGTTTCTGCTATGTATATATAGATGGCAGGGTTATGGGGTTCCTCGATTAGATTACAAAAAATAATGTAATATGAAAAGTGGAGCCACAGTATTCGACCAAACTTTCTTTCGCAATAATTCGTCTGTAATATATTACGTTTGTGGTACGGACCTATTCAATCAATTTGTCTGATATTAAATTATAATTATTGAATCTGAATAATACTAAGTTGAATTTTTTTTTTATCTTTCTTTATTTCATTCATACACAGATTCACGTATACATAATACATCAAATTTTAATAACAATAATAAAACTATTTATAAATTACATACAATTTACTATTTAATGAGCTTCAGTTCCCCAGTGGATTTAATGTCCTTTCAAGGGGTTACCGAAACTCAAGACCTTTTTTTATGTACAATATAACAAATATACAATAATTTCAAACAATATACACATTTTTAAAGTTTAACTAATTATTTCCATACTTTTTACGATTTTAAAAGTATAATAATAAATCGTTTATATTAATCCTTTCACACCTCAATTAAACCCGGCTACTTAAAAAAATATTTTTCATTGTTTATGTAATACATAGGTATCACAGATCACCTTTTACTAAAAATTGTGCCATGGCCTAGCCCAGGTTGCTAAATCTATTATGTACATTATAATGTACAAGACAAGATGGGTAAAACCTCGTGTGACGCTTAACTTTATTTCAATCTGGTTAAAAAGAAAAGATAAGATTTAATTATAAGAAATATTGTATTTCGTATATAAAGGGTTATCCAATTCAAGCTTGATAAAGTAAACTTAAAAAAAACACAAAATATTCGGAATGTATTGTAATTTTTATTTCATTTTACAGATTGATCCTTGCCATTTTTAGTTAAACAAGATATCATTCAAATGTCCTCCACGGGACTTCTTACAGGCCTTGATTCTTTTGAGGTAATTTTCAATGACTTTTCGGCACATTTCGGGCGGTATCTCGGCCATTACCTTACGAATATTAGTTTTCAATTCGTCAAGAGTTTGAGGATTGTTTGCGTAAACACGATCTTTCGCGTAGCCCCACAAAAAGAAATCCAAAGGCGTTAAATCACAGGATCTTGGAGGCCAATTGACATCAGCCAATCGCGAAATCAAACGTCCAGGAAATTTCTCTTGCAAAAGATTTCGATTTGCTCGTGTTACGTGACTGGTTGCTCCATCCTGCTGGAACTACATATCGTCAAGATCATAATCTTCGATTTTCGTAAAAAAATAATCGGTTAACATGCGGCCATAGCGCTCAGAATTGACGGTAACGGTTCGTCCATGGTTGTTCTCAAAAAAATACGGCCCAATCACACCACCAGACCACAATGCGCACCAAACAGTGACTTTTTCCGGGTGTAATGGCTTCTCTACAATCAATTGTGGATTTTCTGAGCCCCAAATTCTACAGTTTTGCTTATTAACGTATCCACCAAGCGAAAAATGAGCTTCATCACTGAAGAAAATTTTGTTCGAAAAATCAACATCGACGGCCTGTTTTTCCAACACCATGCTCCATATTCTTAAATGGCAGAATGTCAACTAAATAAATGACAGCGTACTTGACGTGTATCTTTGACAGATGTCGGTATACAGATTTCTACTTTATCAACCTCGAATTGGATAACCCTGTATTAGTACAGGTACTTATTAACTATCACAAATTCATTATTCCATCGCAAATTCATTATTTCATCACAAATTCATATTACAAAAATTTAAATAAAATTATAGAAAACATAAATAAAATAAAAAATAATATAATAAAAATAAATGTTAAAAAGTTATGTGTTAACATTGCCTAAAGGTTTTGTGCTGGAATGAAATGCCTTATAGCAGTTCCGATCCTTCATCAAACAGAAGTGCATTTAACACAGAAGATATGTGTATGACCCTTACAACCAAACATCTTACAGCGTGTTGATCCCTTGTTGGTGGTAACATCTGGCAAATGTGCTATGTTGTCTAATTGAATATCAATAATAGAACGTACGAGGGTAGTATGATAAGTACCTGGAATCGACCAGAAAAAAACATTTGTTTCAAATTCATTTTATTTTTCAACGTAATCGCCTTTCACTTCGATACACTTAGTCCAACGTTTTTCTATCTTTTGAATCCCTTCCAAAAAATATGATGGTTCGAACCCTTCAAAATACTCATTTGTTTCAGCAATAACCTCATCATTAGAGCCAAATTTTTTTCCGCCGAGCCATTTTTTCACATTTGGAATTCGTGGAATTTTGCCACAGCGACGACGCAAGTGTGCACACGTGCATTGTCCTGATGGAAGAGGATTTTTTTCTTTGCCAAATGCGGATTTTTTTCTTTTAGAGAGTGGTTGAAACGGTCCAATAAGTTAGCGTAATACTCTCCATTGATCGTTTTGCCCTTTTGAAGATAGTCAACATGAATTATGCCACGTGCATCCCAAAATACAGTAGTCATGACTTTGTTCGCTGATAAAACCGCTTTAGCCGGAAAACCCACAGCTTGGACCGTTCTTTGGTTTCTGGCGTACTGTGATGAATCCATGTTTCGTCAACAGTTATGAATCGACGCCAAAAATTATTGCGATTATGGATCAACATCGACAAACATTCTTTCGAAATTGACATACGAGCGTGCTTATTGTCAATAGTGAGCAAACGCGGCACCCATCTTGCTGAAAGTTTTTTCATATCCAAATGAGTTGTTAAAATATTTTGCACCCGTTCAATTGAAATGCCCACAGTCTCAGCAATCTCACGCACTTTCACTCTTCGATCGTTTATCACTATATCGTGGATTTTATCGATCATTTCTGAAGTTGTAACCTCATTTGGACGACCTAGACAATCTTCATCAAAAACACTCGTACGGCCACGTTTAAATTCTGCTGTCTAGTGTTTTATGGTTGATAATGAAGGTGAAGAATTCCCATAAACTTCTTTGAGTTCTGTTTCAATCTCGTGATTTGTTTTATTTTTTAGGAACAAGTATTTTATGGGGTATTGCTGCTGCTGTTGTCGGGTTTATTAAACCGATGGATATCACTTATTAATCCCCAATTTATATATACAAATAATAAAACACAATACTATTTTAATACGGGTTAATTACCCCGTAAATACACACACACGTTTATTAATAAATAAGAATTTGGAACCTTGTCTGTTTTGCTGTTTTAAGCTTCTTCTGGTTCTTAGCTGTTGCTGCTTTGAGTAAATTTTCTATTCTGTAGTATAGAAATAAATCAAGAATTTTTTTATTTGAAACAATGACCAAACGAATTACTTTGATCAGCGCGTCTCTGGCAATTCGTTTGTGGAATGCATTGCAAGGTATTTTCCTAAACACAGAAAATACTCTGCAATGTTATGCGCGGTGTTCCTGAGTTTGCAGGAACTGACCGTTGCATTACTCCCTCCCCAGTGCGAACGTCCTTTACCAAATGTTATGGAGTAAGGGTTCCATTGCTGGTGGAAGAAGTAGTATTTATAAATACCAGAGGAATGTCTGTATTTATTTTGCATGCTGAAAACAAAACTTTTAAATGATTATTGTAAGATAGTTTGCATACCGAATCAATCATTTTATCTGCGGTGAATTCACATGGAATTGTACACTTTTGGGCTCCAAACCCGAACCTTGTGTGGAACCAACAAATGTTTGTTTTTTTGAATGATTGGATATGGCTGGATTGCTTGCTTGCTTTGCATTTTTTGTAGATTGGAGAGCGCTCATGCGTCTTTCCAATCTAAGAATTCGTAACTCCAAAAGACGTGTTGCTTTTGAGTTATTAGATGGTAGTGTCTTCGGTGTTGTTTGTGTTGCCACCGATTTTGATTGAATCCTTTTTCTTTGCTTCGACGTTGATGGAGCAGATTCTAGTTCCGATTCCAGAACCGTAGCATCTAGCTCCATTTCTATTTGCTTGATCAACTCCTCGTGTCGGGCGTTGAGATCGCTGACAGTGATAGTTTCTAACCTTTGAAAGAAATGAAAACTAAACATTATGCTTGCTTAGAAGTAATCATTCGAATGCATGGACTGTTGTTGGCAAATCGCACGATTTTCTTGATTCCTGATAAATTATCAGGTGTATTCATTATCCCAAAAACTGGTTTGAGTCTGTCAATTGAGATATTAACGAGTTTATCTTTGATTTGAATAACAAAGTGTTTACGAAGTCTTCGTACCACTTTGAATGGACCTTCGTATGGTGTAGCGAAACCTGTTCGGACTTTGTCAGTACGAACGAAAACGAAATCACAAGTTTGCAGTGATTTGGGTACGAAAATGTCGTTTTGTTTAGTTTTGCGAGTGTCCGTTGGTATGAGATTGTTCATAGTGGACCTTAATTGCTTTACCACTGTGTCAGCGGTAATTTGAGGTGTAAGTGGATGTTCCACAAAAAATTCCCCAGGAAGTTTAAGTGTTTGACCGGTCACCAGTTCTGCTGGTGAGCATTGTAGGTCATCTTTGACTGTTGCTCGAATTCCCAATAAAACTATTGGTACCTCCGAACTCCAGTTAACGGTATTTGCTCTTGCTTTAAGAGCAGCTTTAAGTTGGCGGTGAAAGCGTTCAACCATACCGTTTGCTTGCGGGTGATAGGCAGTGGTTCGAATCCTGTGTGAGCCTAAAAGTTGCATAAGCTCAGAAAACAGTTTAGATTCGAATTGAGTGCCTTGGTCAGTAGTGATTGTACTGGGAACGCCGAATCTAGATATGAAGTTTTCGACAAACGTTTTTGCGATGGTTGATGCGGAGATGTCTTTAATACAAGCTTCAGGCCACCGTGTAAAACGATCTACGCAGGTGAGTGAATGTGTATATCCATTAGATGGTGGGAGTGGCCCCACGATATCTACATGGATATGCTCAAATCGACTTGACGGAATTCTGAAATTCTCATGAGGCGATTTGGTGTGCCGATGTATTTTTGATTTTTGGCAAGATAAACAAGACTTTGCCCAAAGAGTAACATCTTGATTCATCTTGGGCCAAAAATATTTTGCTGAGACAAGCTTGTTTCACAGTAAACTGTCAAGTCGTTAAGTGGCAATCCTTCCAATTTCCACTTAGCTGTACGACGAGTGGAAGAACTTGAGAGTATGTCTGTAAGTTCTGTATCACGAGCTTGTTGCTCCGCGATAGTAACGATTGTATAAGGCTTTTCAGCTGAGGCAATTTCGTCGTCACTTGTCCTAGATAAGGTATCAGCGACGATGTTATCTCTGCCGTGAATGTGCTGTATATCAGTTGTGAACTGTGCGATGTAATCTAAGTGGCGTGTTTGCCTTGGATTACGTTCCGTTTTAGAGGAGATTGCTCTAGTAAGTGGTTTGTGATCGGTGTAAATGATAAATTCACGACCTTCCACAAAGTAACGGAAATGCTTGATTGCTTGATAAATTGCAAGTAACTCACGATCGAATGCAGAATATTTCCTTTCCGCATCTGTGAGTTTCTTGGAGAAAAACCCAAGAGGTTCCCAGGTCTTGCCGTTAAGTTGCTGCAAGACTGCACCTGTTGCTGTACCAGACGCATCCGTGGTAATGCTATATTTTGCATTAACTAACGGATGCACTAGTAATGTTATTTCTTGTAACTTATTTTTGAGCTGAAGGAATGCCGCTTGACATTCTTCAGTCCAAGAAAAATGTTGAGGTGTTTTTGGTTTTTTAAGGAGCTCTGCCAAATGCGTGTGGATTGGGGCAAGAGTCTCCGCTAGCTTTGGAATAAATCGGTGATAGTAGTTAATCATGCCGATAAATTGTTGAATTTGCTTGATAGTTTGCGGTGCTGGGAAATCGCTAATGACATTAATACGTTCTTGAGACTGCAGAATGCCATTAGCGGTAATCTTGTGACTGAGGAAGTCCAGACTACTGGTTCCGAAAACACATTTTGCGATGTTAAAATTGACGCCAAAATTTGAAAACTTTTGAAAGAGTTGTTCCAAATGGTCAAAGTGCTGTTTTTCGTCTTGTGACGCGACGAGAATATCGTCTATGTACACAAAGGCAAATTCGAGATCTTTTACTATCTCGTTGATAAATCGCTGGAATGTTTGTCCAAATGGCATTCGAGTAAATTCGAATAAACCAAATGGAGTAGTAATTGCTGTTTTGTAAATGTCGTCAGGAGCAATTGGAATGAGATGATATGCCCTGACGAGATCGATTTTGGAGAAAATTTTGCATCCATGTAATTGCATGGAAAAGTTTTGAATGTGGGGAATGGGGTAGCGGTCAGGAATTGTGACCGCGTTGAGCCGTCTATAATCCCCACATGGTCTCCAATCGTTGTTCTTCTTCTTTACCATGTGTAACGGACATGATACAGGAGAAGAAGAGGGATTGCAAATTCCTAGGTCCACCATGTGCTGGAATTCTAGGAAAGCTGATTTATGCCGAATTGAGTCGAGTCGACGAGGTCGAGAAAAAGGTAAGTGTCCGTTCGTCACAATGTGATGGACGATATTATGTCTTACCGGTAAATTGTAATTCGGTGGAGCTGTTAAAGAAGGATACTTCTTTAAGATAGCTCCGTAACCGTTGCTGACTATAAAATTAAGTGGAGTAGGTGTGTCCACGCATGCTGTTATGGCGTGAATTGTAAGACTAGTGGATGGATCGATAAGTTTGCGATTGCGTAGATCCACTAGAATGCCGAATTTCGTAAGAAAATCCGCGCCAATTATGGGCCGATTAACACTTGCTAGCAGAAATGAATGTTTGAATGATCGACATAGACCGATGTCTACGTCGAGTAGTTTGTTACCGTATGTGTTGATAGTAGTACCGTTTGCTGCTGACAATACTAAATCGGAACTCCGATTTGTATTGTAGCAGAAGTATTTTGTGTGTGGAATGACACTAACATCCGCGCCAGTGTCAATCAAAAAATCCAGCTTGTTGACTGGATCGCAGATGAATAAGCGGCTTGGTGCTATTTTTCTTAAGGTCGCCGCTGAGACCTTAAGATTTAGTAGTTTGGGGAATTAATATGTGCAATTCCGCCATGTGGAGCGTTGAATCCACATGGTTTAGAGCATTTCGTTGCTCTAGGGCCAAACCTGTTGTGATACCAACACCAGTTTTGTGGTTGTCGATACGATGTATTTGCTTGTTGCGTTGTTGCTGCTTGCTGCTGGTAGTAATTAGTACTTTGATTGTTTGTTGTCGGGCGATAATGTTGTTGTCTACCTGGAGAAAATGTTTTTCTCCTAGGAGAGTTGCTGAGTGTATTTTGCATGCTATGCAATTGTGTACTATGTTCCAGTTTGTCTAGTCTGTCAATTACTTTACTAAGAGTTTGTTCCAAATTTGTGCTATTGGAACAATGTTTGTCTGTTGGTTGCTGAAAAGTATTTTGCTGTAATGCATTTACACGATTTTGTTTACTGCAAACTAATTCGTGTAATTTATCTGCTATGCAAGCAAGAGCTTCCTCTTGCTTCTCTTACTGTGGAACTAGTGCTGCTTGTATGAAATCAGGTAATTGCCTGATCCATAGCTGCTTAATGATTTTGGGTGAAAATTCCCGGTCTGCCAGCGATTGAATTTGATGCAGGAAATCGGAAGGACGCTGATCACCAATCTCCACTTTGCTGAGGATAGTCTCCAATTTACGCTCCTCGGATATGGCGTAACGCTCCATAAGAACTCGTTTAACCGCCTCGTACTTATTTTCTAGCGGCGGATCATGTAAAATAAAATTTATTTTGTCCGCTTGCGTTTCCGAGAGCGATGCGACTACGTAAGCAAACTTTCGTTTGTCACTAGTGATGCGGTTCGCGTCGAACGCGATCTCTGCTGACAAAAACCAGCATTTAGGACTCGTCTCCCAAAATGCTGGTAGTTTGATGCTGTGGCCTGTTGTTGCTGCCACTTGTCCTTGCGCCGTAGTCTTGCTTAAATGCTGAGGTTGCTGCGTGGTGTCGCTGGAACCGGGTTCGAACTCGTTGTCCGACATATTTTACTTTATTTTCGCCAAAAATCACTAAACTGTGTGTGTGCTGTTTGCTTGTGTGTCTTATAGATACACGGACACAAATATTACTGTATTTACAAATGCTGAAACGCTTTTAAAAAAAGAAAAAAATAATTTTACTTTGGTTTTTATCAACTGTAATGGTGTATTGTGATTGTTCCGTATATTGGTCTATTTCAGCACTCTCGAATTAATTACACAACCGTAGGAAATTCTTCCATTTGCGTCAATCTGTATGACAACGACCATGATAATCGACACCTACTTATACACAATCAACTTCCCAACCACCCCATACATTTTTCTTTCCTTTAACGCTGGATCGCGGATAAATTTGAATTTTTTTTTTGACTTATAGAAGGCTAATGTGTAAGAATCACAACAATCAGTTTCGAACAGACGAGATTAATGATTTGAAAAAATCAGTCTTCTCATCAGGTCGCGACGACTGATGTTGTTTATTACATTGAAATATTTTCTATATATAATATATAGAGCAATACCATGTAGTTGTACTACTAGCGAATTACTGCGTAGCGTACGAAATTTTGATTCTTTCACATTTCCATCTATATTCTATTTTAACAATTAACTTTTCGAATTCACGAATTTTTTATATTTTACTTTGGTTTTTATCAACTGTAATGGTGTATTGTGATTGTTCCGTATATTGGTCTATTTCAGCACTCTCGAATTAATTACACAACCGTAGGAAATTCTTCCATTTGCGTCAATCTGTATGACAACGACCATGATAATCGACACCTACTTATACACAATCAACTTCCCAACCACCCCATACATTTTTCTTTCCTTTAACGCTGGATCGCGGATAAATTTGAATTTTTTTTTTGACTTATAGAAGGCTAATGTGTAAGAATCACAACAATCAGTTTCGAACAGACGAGATTAATGATTTGAAAAAATCAGTCTTCTCATCAGGTCGCGACGACTGATGTTGTTTATTACATTGAAATATTTACGGTTGTGTAATTAATTCGAGAGTGCTGAAATAGACCAATATACGGAACAATCACAATACACCATTACAGTTGATAAAAACCAAAGTAAAATATAAAAAATTCGTGAATTCGAAAAGTTAATTGTTAAAATAGAATATAGATGGAAATGTGAAAGAATCAAAATTTCGTACGCTACGCAGTAATTCGCTAGTAGTACAACTACATGGTATTGCTCTATATATTATATATAGAAAATATTTCAATGTAATAAACAACATCAGTCGTCGCGACCTGATGAGAAGACTGATTTTTTCAAATCATTAATCTCGTCCGTTCGAAACTGATTGTTGTGATTCTTACACATTAGCCTTCTATAAGTCAAAAAAAAATTCAAAAAAATAATGCAAAACGCAAATACGAAAAGCCCGAAAGAAAAAAAAAATAGAAATAAAAATAATTCACAGCGCGTTTTTGACTGGTGCACACTGGTCGCTGTTGGGAGGAATTTTATATGTACTACTAATTACATATACTACGGGAAATAAATTAAAATGAAACGCTGCCTCTTTATATTGCGGCTTTTACACACTAATTTATTTTTATTTAAATAAAATTGTTAAAAACTTACGATTTTAAAATCTTGATTCCTAAAAAGGAGCGTCGGGGTCACCAATATGGGGTATTGCTGCTGCTGTTGTCGGGTTTATTAAACCGATGGATATCACTTATTAATCCCCAATTTATATATACGAATAATAAAACACAATACAATTTTAATACGGGTTAATTACCCCGTAAATACACACACACGTTTATTAATAAATAAGAATTTGGAACCTTGTCCGTTTTGCTGTTTTAAGCTTCTTCTGGTTCTTAGCTGTTGCTGCTTTGAGTAAATTTTCTATTCTGTAGTAAAGAAAAAAAAACAAGAATTATTTTATTTGAAACAATGATCCAAACGAATTACTTTGATCAGCGCGTCGCTGGCAATTCGTTTGTGGAATGCATTGCAAGGTATTTTCCTAAACACAGAAAATACTCTGCAATGTTATGCGCGGTGTTCCTGAGTTTGCAGGAACTGACCGTTGCAATTTTATTACCGCTCGGTATTCAAACTTTTCCATTTTCCTGAAAATATAAAAGTTGTTCAATTTAAATGACTAGTAAAGATAATAAAATGCGGATGTTAACTGGTAATTTAAAATTGATAACATTATAACATCGACGTTTCACACAGATATTCTGTGCATCATCAGGACGAAAACTAAAATATTTTTTTTTACAACAAATATGAAAACGATAAAAAATAATTAATTGACAATAAATGAGAAAATTAAAATTTAAAAAAATAAGAACTTACAATTATATAAAGAACAAATTATTTTTATAAAAAATATGTATAAAAATCTTTTTTAAAATTGAAAAACAGAACCAAAAAAATTGAAAAGTCAAACTGTTATGAAAATAATTTTTCTTTACAATAGAAAAGATGGTTTGATATTATTGAAAAACTAAACACATTTTATAGGAAAAACCTAATTATAGAAAAAGAAAACGTCATTGACATTATAAACGCATGACATACAAAAGATGGACAAGTTCAATAAAAGATCCTTATAAATAACAACATTATAAATATATTAAAAGAACTGATTAGGAAAATTTTTTACAATAAATGATTGTAGGTATTTTGCAAAGTTATACAATCAGTTTGTTTGTTTAATCCATAACCATCCTTCTTAATATGGATCATTTCTAAAAACCTTCTCGTTGAACAATTTGCCTCATTTTCTAGAACTTTAACATTATCAGGAAATAAATCGTGTTTAGTGTCATGTAAATGTACAGAAAGAGCACTAGCATTATTCATTGATACATAGCATTGATGCACAGAATATCTGTGTGAAACGACGATGTTATAATGTTATCAATTTTAAATAAATAGGCTCTATACCAGTTAATATCCGCATTTTAATAACATAAAATGCCTAATAACCTTTATAACTAGTAAAGATAAACTAAACAATGGAATGATTTGACAATTTGAGAGTATGGTTGGTAAAGGTTATATGTACTACAGAAAAATACCACTTTAAAAATTTTGGTTACGCCATCTCTTGTCTAGGCACTTATCATACTACCCTCGTATTTCCTTACTATGTCTAGTACTAGGTTCAACAGGTAAGTCTTCATTCGTTGGTCGGCCACGTTTCCTGATATTTTCCGCTGTACATAGAAGATAGTATGCGATTTTCATTCGAAAGTCTAACAAGCCTTTTTTAGTAGGCAGTTCTCGCTTCAATATTTCCTTCCTGTATTCCATCCAGCTGGATGAAATAGCAAAATCTAAAAAGTGGATAATGACACAAAGGTTCCAGTTTTTAGATTTTATGAAAGTTCTATAATAAAATAAGCTCTGGTCAAAAGTATCAACTCCGCTCATGTTTTTGTTGTATAACGTTACTACCTCTGGTTGCGGAATTTCAATATGCCGTTTTAAATTATTATCCCATCGCTTAGCAATAGGTAGCTCACATTTTCCTACAAAATTTGATGCAATATGCACTGATATGTTATCTAACCATTTAATTAGCACAACATTTTGATCGCGATCGCTTAACTCCTCAAACGATCCACGAGGCATTTTTATGAACTGTTTTTCATTTTGAAAAGGAGGTTTGAAAAAACGGTTAATCCTAGCGGTACCTGCGGCGTTAATGCCTTTTTTCTTGAGTATCTCGAGCAATATATATGATGTAAAAAAATTGTCAAAAAATAGTTTATGACCTGATCGGGTTATCCATTGCGCTATATGTAGCACCACAGCTGCGCCAAAACCAAAAGACTTTTTATTGTATTCCGAAATCACAGAAGAGGCACCCTGTTATATAAAAAAGTCATAAGGCTGACCACTGCTACCACACAAGACAAACAATTTGATTCCCCAGTTTTTAGGTTTATCTTTTATATATTGCTTAACCTTTAGCCGGCCTTTGAAAGGTATTATTTGTTCATCGATACTTAAGTTCTCGTCAAGCTCAAGCTGTAAGCATCGGTCCCGTACGGCGTTTATAATGGGTCTCACCTAAATATTAAATTACTTACTATAGAAAACATTTATATTATAAGGATTACTCATTTTCACATATACATACCTTAAAAAATATGTCCCTATTATCTGGAGGTATTTCTAAATTATTTACACAATGTAAATTTTTTGGTAAATTGATAAAATCTACCACGAGCCATTGTTTTCATTATGTGAGTCACACCTAGAAGGTGACTCCAATACATTAGTATCCTTGGAAATCGGGTGCTGCCCATGAACAAATGAATTCCGAAGAGATCTTTTAATTCCTTAGAGTTAGTTGGACGAAATGAATTACATTTTTAAAATATTTTTTAAAGTAAAAGATGGGCGTTTTGATATCATCATCCTCTGGTTCACTGATTCTGGAAAATTCATAGGGTATTTCACATTTAACAAATTCTGGACGACGTCTCCATTGAATTTGGTTCTTTTTCGTCAATTGTATATTAAAATCGGCCCTGGTATGATCGAATATTTATTTTTCTACTTCGTCAACTAACCATCCTTCATTGTTATCTGCTAGCATAGTGCTACAAGGTAAATCCGTTTCAAAAGGTTCGTCAATATTCCGGTAGCTTGATTCTTCCATTTCTTCGCCGTGTTCGATTTCAATTTAAATTTTCTTTGGTTTTGTTAATTTTGGCACAATCAGTGTTCATCGTCAAAATTAAAAAAGTTTGTTGGTTGAATTTCCTCATCGTCAAAATCTAAAACGTCGCTTTCCATGAAAAGGGCCACCACTTCTTGTTTTGATAATTTTTGTTCGCGACATTTTCTATATTTTTATTATAAAATTATTATATTATAATTTTTAAAATTCATATAAATATAATGCGTTTATCTTCACTTTAAAATTATGTCTAAAATGGTTTTTTATTTAAAAATTAACTGAAAATATTAGAATAAAATATAAAATATCACAAAATCAGAAACAACGTTCACAAAGTTTCAGCCGTTTTGTACATTGTAATGGACAAAATAGAATATGTACATTGTAGTGTACAAATGACTTAACGTAAATTGTACCTATAAATGTACACGCTTTAATTTTGTATTTTTTATAATATTTATTAATTATTACATGAATATTATAGTGTAATTGTAGTAAACCGTATTTAGCTAATAGTTTTCACATTGATTTTTAGAAATGTATCTGTTTCTTACTGCAAAAATCAAATTTTTTGTGTAGCGACCTTCTGCTACCAATAAAAACTTGAAACAAACTAACGAAAACGGAATAGTTTGAAAAAAAGACGCATATTTAAAAGGCGGTGTTGCCACTAATGTGTATAACATAGATCAACAAAACAGTGTTTGCTAAAAAAGGGAAAGGGTCTGAATCAAACGTCTGAATCAAAAAAATGAAGAGGATAAATTAAACAGCTTAAGTAAAAGAACCTGCAAAGCAAAATATTGGGCTAAGAAAAAATATTATCATGGAATGTTCAACGACATCACTAGCCCAAGGGATTTATGGAAAAATATTAATTTACTATTTCGTAGATCGAATAATAGTTTACAAATTTGTGGTAATGATTTAGTTTATTCAAATCCGAGGGACGTAGTGAATAAGTTTAATCAATACTTCTCTGAATGTTGTTATTCCTTATTAGATTCACTTATCAGCGACAGGCAGTTTAATAAATTTAATACTATTAATAGCATTGTAAGTTCCATTTATCTTAAGCCCACTTTCCCGGCTGAAATATTTAACTTAATTACTGAAGTTGATAGCGGTAAAGGTTGTGGGTATGATAACATTTCTGTTGACATAGTTAAGAAAAACAGTAGTATTTTTAGCTATATCTTGAGCTGAGGTGTATCATACTGTTATATCTTCAGGAATTTATCCTGATTGCTTGAAGGTGGCTAAGGTGATTCCTGTCTTTAAAAGTGGCAATAAACTAGACCTCAACAACTATAGTCCTATTTCTATGCTATTTGTATTTGATAAATTATTAGAGAAAATCTTAAACAGAAGAATAATTGATTGTCTTACAAAACATGATTTCTTCTATAGATATCAATATGGATTTCGTAGTGGTGTCGGTACAGAAATTGCAATAATAGAAACAGTCGATATGATCAATGAAATATTAAATAAACAGTCGTATATGGGTGCACTATTTCTCGACTTACGAAAAGCTTTTGATTGCATTGACCATGAGATCTTACTGAGTAAATTGTATAGCTATGGCTTTAGAGGTACGGCGTATAACTTGCTTAAGAGTTATCTGGTTGATCGATATCAATATGTGTTCATTAACGGAATGTCTAGTGAACTTAAAAGAGTTGTGACAGGAGTACCACAGGGCAGTGTACTTGGTCCCACTCTATTTCTAATTTTTATTAATGATTTATGTAATTTAAAATTAAAGGGTAGAATTCGCTTTTTTGCCGATGACACATCTCTGTTTTATAATATTAGAAACCTTAACGATCTCCAGGATATGATTCAGACTGATTTGATAATTTTGAACCAGTATTTCACTAGTACTATGCTTGTTAGATTTAAGTAAAACAAAATTTATGATATTTCGGTCAGCTTACAAACAAGTTAATACTAATATTGTAATTAATATTATGAATAATAATATAGAAATGGTAGAAAGCTACAGGTATTTAGGATTAATATTAGATTCGAAACTAACGTGGCAAGATCATATAAAACATCTATGTTGCAAAGTAGCACCGCTCGTAGGCTACATGCGAAAGTTAGCTTATTATATTCCAACTTCAATTTTACGTAAAATTTACTTTGCTTTCATCCATTCACGCCTTGCATATGGGATTAGTGTGTATGGGATGGCTGCCAAGTCTCGGTTGTGTAAGGTTCAAACTCAGCAAAATAAAGTTTTGAAAGCTGTATATAAGTTACCGTACTTATTTTCTACTGTAGAACTATATTCCAATATAGCGAACTGCCATTACTAGCACTGAATAATCTTTGTATATAGTAACTTATGTTCATAAAATTGTAATTAGTTTGAGCCCCATATATAATCGGAAATTTAAAACTCCCATCCACACATACCAAACTCGTTATTCTCATAATCTATGTACAGCAAGTTTCAACAATGAATACGGCAAGAAAATGATATCTTATATTGGTCCTTTTAAATATAATATGTTGCCTGATTCGGTCAAGATAATACGAGATATTCATTTAAATTGAGTGTTAAAGCATATTACCAATCAAATATTTCGCGCTTCATTATATAGAAATAACTTGAAAAAAAACAATGGAATTTTATTATATCTTAGTTCTTGTTTAAACTCTATTATTTTAATATAAACGATTTATTATTATTTATTTATTATTAAAAGTTAAAATCGTAAAAAGCATGGAAATAATTAGTTAAACTTTAAAAATGTGTATATTATTTGAAATTATTGTATATTTGTTATATTGTACATAAAAAAGGTCTTGAGTTTCGGTAACCCCTTGAAAGGACATTAAATCCACTGGGGATCTGAAGCTCATTAAATAGTAAATTGTATGTAATTTATAAATAGTTTTATTATTGTTATTAAAATTTGATGTATTATGTATACGTGAAGGCTGTCCATACCTTACACACCCAAGTATTTATGTTTTTTGTATGCTGGTGCCGGATACGAGCATAGGAAGTGATCTAAAGTCTCTTCTTCCTCCTCATCCATACAACTTCTACAAAAGTCATTCGTCTGTCGACCCAACCTTCTCGTATGTTCCCCAAAAAGTCAGTGTCCTGTCAGTATCCCTACCACCAATCCTAACTCGTTTTCCCAGGGATACTAGTGCCTTGAAGAGCCGCAGTTTCAGTTTTGAATAAACCTGTTTTGCTACCCTGCACGTGAGAGTGTTGGTCCACCTCTCATCTGTCAAGGCGATTGCCTTTTTACTGAGAGCCGATTTGAGCGTTGCTATAGGCCTCCCCAGACCTGACCTTTCCGGCTGCATCTGGAGAGTCGTACCGTACCTAGCTAGTTCATCTGCCCTGCAGTTTTCCGTGACGTCCAAGTGCCCAGGGACACAGATTATCTGGATGCTGAAATGCTCATCTCATTAAGATATGATCGGCAATCCAGCGCCATCCGTGACTTCAGAGAAACCGCCTCTAGTGACTTGAGTGCCGCTTGACTGTCCACATAAATCGCGATATCACTCACCGTTACCACGTTATGCTTCAACCATGGCACGGCTTCCCCTATCGCCACCACTTCAGCCTGGTATACGCTCCAGTAATCAGGGAGACGAACAGAAATATTAACATTGAGCTTCTCACAGAAGACTCCGGCTCCAACTTTGCCGTCTAGCTTAGAGCCGACCGTGAAAAATTTCAGTGCCTCGTTTTCCAGTATTGATCCATTCCTCCAGGATTCCCTCGAAGGACAGATGATCCGGAAACCTTTATCGAAGCACAACGTTGGTTTAATATAATCTAGATTTACCAGTTCTTCCCTTAGTGATCTAACTATCGTCGAGTGTCCCACCTGAAGACACTTCCACTGACAAACAGCCGAGAGCCTCGTAGCCAACTTGGCTGCCATCCGTTTACCGAAAAATTCGATTGGAATAAGGTGGAACATAACCTTCAAAGCGCGTGTATGTGTTGTCCTAAGCGCACTGCTTATAAGCATACAGGCCGTTCTTTACACCTTCTCCAACATCATTATGTAAGTCACCTTTTCAAGAGCCGGCCACCACACGCCCACCCCGTACATCAGCACAGGTCTTACCACTGCGCTATAGAGCCAGTATACCAGCTCTGGTTTCAAACCCCATCTCTTACCTATGACGTTCCAACACTAGTAAATAGTTACATTAGCCTTATTCACTCTTTCTACAATGTTAGGCTTCCAGGTGAGCTTACTGTTCAATATTATGCCCAAAAATTTCGCTCTGTCAGCAAAAGCCAGCCTAATGCCGTTCGCGGTAGGGGCTAACTACCGGAATTTTATATTTCTTGGTAAATAGTACCAGCTCTGTCTTGGAAGGGTTAATCCCTAATCCGCATTTGCCGGCCCATTTCGTAACGATTAGAAGCGCGTTCTGCATAACGTCCCTAATCGTATCCAGATATTTGCCTGAGACAGCTATCGCTGCATCATCTGCATACGTTACAACCCCCATCCCCTCTTTCTCCAGTTCCAACAGCAATCCATTCACCACTGCACTCCAAAGAACGGGGGACATTATTCCTCCCTGCAGAGTTCCTCTAACCACCCGCCTTTTAATGGTGGACTCCGCCAGTTCCGAGGTAATAATCCTGCTTACCACCATCTTATTTATCAACCTACTTATAGGGTAATCCACTTTAAGTACACGAATAAGTACATCTATCAATCTTTCAAGGTTTTCAACAGAAAGGATGACAGAGTTATAGGCTTCAGGTCCTTTGGATAAGCCTGTGAGCTCTTTCCCGATTTCGGGATAAAAACCACTTTGACCTCCGTCCATTTCCTGGGAATATAGGCCAGTTGCAGACATCCCCTGAAAATAATATCCAGCCAGGGGAGGACAATGGCAGAGTTCCTTTGGATCTCTGCTGGTATAATCTGATCCGGGCCCGCCGATTTATAAGGTTTAAAACCGTTCAGCGCCCACTGGATTCGCTCCCTGTCCACGATGCCATCCACATCTTTTAAAGGTATTCCTCAATGAGCTCCAGGTTCCAGCCAACCTCAACACCTACCGATGTAACGTCCTCGCTACTAAGTTGTGGAAGAAGAAAAATATCCAAATTATTTTTCGCTAAAATACACGATCTGATCTTTTCAGAGTTGCTTGAGTATAATTATTTATATCCTTTCATTCTGAGGCCACAGATCCTGCTATTGTTAATCCAAGGCTCTTGAATTAACACGAACTCCTCATCTGACTTAGTCAGTCTGAGCACGAGAGCTGCCGAGGCAGCCTTCGTGTGATGTAGGCTTATCTGTACTATGCTAACCATTGTAGTCTACCTTACTCACCTCTCCCTGCATCAGGATAGTGTCATCTGGCTCATTGATTTGGTCGCCAGCCCCATCTCGTCGTGTGTTCGACGGGTTGTCCCCATCGGATTCCAGAGAGAGGAGGCTACCTCTCCTTACCAACCTCTCCTCGTCCGAAATATCGGAACGGCTACCCTGGTCGTCCTCGGCCCGCTTGACCGTCTCCTGCCACTGATCAGCATGATTGCCAATCTAAAGCCTCCTCATGCTTCACAATCCTCCATCCTTCCGCTGGAAGATCGGGATTACTGGCCCGAATGGTCTCCATGACCTCCTCCGGCTTATCTGGCTCGGTTGGTAATCAGACGCGTGCCCTCGGCCTGCTCGGGATTTCCCTTCTGCTGACTGCCTCAAGCCTCGCTCCCGGCCACACCTCGCCTACTTCGGCCACTGCCCTTTTATAGGGATCGACCGATCTTTGGTCCGAGCACGCAGTTAGCTTAATTCGCTCTTGGTGCCATCCCGCATCTCTGCAGGACGGGGGGGCTCCCGGATTTTCTCTCAGGCCAATGTTTTTATTAAACTACTAAAACTAACGATTACATGTATTTATTTAATGATGATTTCAAGTTTTTTTATTTTTATCTGGTTCAATCGTATTCGTTTTTAATTGTAAGCAATTGTTAATTAAGTAATTAAATTTATAATTTATGCGTTTTTAAATGAACTATTGAATTTTTTTTATCGCGTTATTTTCGATATTATCGAAAATTTACATTATTTCTTAGTGTCGAGTATTAGTGTGTTGCGAATATTAAATATTTATAAAATTATATTAAAATATTAAATATTGCATTAAATAATTTTAATTATCATGGTCTTTCTTTGGTAAAAGCAATTTCCATTCTGAATAGGAATTAATATTGTACTCAAAGAAACAACAAAGATATTTTTTAATTTCTTTTTATTAGTTGGTAACAATTACATTTTGAATTTGAAAACAACGTAAAAATGCAACTAAATATATTCAATTAAATAGTAATGTGCTAGAACATTATTGAATATTATAACAAATCGTAACTAATTTCTCGTCTTGTTTAGAAAAATGCGATGTCAAAATAACAATAATTACTTTTATATTTCTATTGCCAACAATTAAAAATAAAAGTATTTACTAAAACTGTCCTGGTGCTGAACATTAAAACTACAGGTAGAATAGAATTATTCTATACCAGCAAAAGAGTTGGTTTAATACTATTCCAATTTGGATATATATATGGGATTGTTGTTATAAATTTCTCAAAGAAAGACCACATACATAAATTTATTGATTTTAATTACATAAACTTTTCATAATAATATTTTTGATACAATCAAATATTCATTAGATATTGTCGAGTAAAACACTATTGAAAATTTCATAATAGGCCCGCAGAGGCTTAAAAAATTTTCATTTTCATGTAGTATTCCAATTGCTAGTTAAAATAATTATAGAGTGGTCAATAGTGCAAAAACCGAGTTTAGTTTGTTTTTCTTGTATTTGAATTATTGTTTTGAGCTATACTCGTAGATTGTTGAAATGTTGTATTTCGTGCTCTTCTCGTTTGGCATGACTAGCAAAGTTAGACCTTCATTTGAGATCTAATCAAATGTAAACTAGTCTAGTATAGTAAAATACAGTGTGTTGCATAACTATATAACCACTCGTTTTTTTGATTTTTTAAAATAACGGATTTAAAAATTTCAAAACTTTTAATGCAAAAAGTTGCGTAAAGATGAAATATATAAAATACAAAAAAACCGTTACAATATTCAATCGTTTTAAACAAAAATAATAAATATTTGATTTTGCCTTGTTGCATAACTAACCAGTACGCCTTTTGATGGTTTTTTCTCGCTCATTTTTATTAATTATAAACCAGTACGCCTTTTGATGGTTTTTTCTCGCTCATTTTTATTAATTATAAAAATTTTAGTATTAGTTCACCTTGATACTTACAACTACAGTCTTAGAAAAATAATGCCACGTGGAAAATATTTATCGGACGAAGAAAAAGTCAAAATTCTGGCCCTTTCCGAAGAAGGTTTTTCGTTAAGACGACTCGGGCAAAAATTAAACCGCAGCCATGTTACCGTTGGCAATTTTTTAAGAGATCCGGTTAATTACGGGATAAAAAAAACGGAGGGCCATAAAAAAGATGAGTTTACGCGAAACCCGTGGGTTGATTAAAGCCGCGAGTAATACTTTCAAAAGCCATAAGCGCCTGAAAAGCGACCTTTAATTAAATGTGTGTCGGAGCACAATCTGTCGGTGTTTGAAAGGTGCTGAACATCTGAAACACAGTAAACCGATATCAGCGCCTAAGTTATTGCCACGGCACAAAGCCGCCCGTCTTGAATTTGTTAGGGCAAACATGAATCGCGACTGGTCAAAAGTAATTAAAAAAATAATTGTTTCGTTGTTATGAAAACTATGCGATTTTATTAAAACTAACCCATTAATCAATTACAGGTGATTTTTTCAGATGAAAAAAATAATAATCTTGATGGTCTGGACGGCATTCAGTATTATTGGAGAGACATGAGAAAAGAGCCAAAATACTTTTCTAAACGAAATTTTGGTGGTGGTAGTTTAATGGTATGGGGTGCTTTCTGTTCAGCGGGAACTCTTAGCGTTTCCATCCACCAACATGAACAGCTTAGAGTACATTGGCGTGTTAGAAAATCGTCTATTACCTTTCTAGTACATAAACCAAGATGAAAACTGGATTTTCCAACAAGATAATGCTCCAGTGCATACGAGTCGGAGTACAAAATCATGGTTTGAAACACAATACATACCAGTATTAGATTGGCCCGCTTGTTCGCCAGACGTAAATCCGATCGAAAATCTTTCGCGAATATTGGTTAGAAAAATTTACGAAGGTAACCGGCAATTTGACACTGTAGAAGAATTAAAAGTAGCTATTCAACACGCCTGGGAGGAAATATCACTCGAAATTATCCATTCGTTGGTTAGAAGTATGCCGAATAGAATTTTAACTATAGCGGAAAACAAGAGTGGACCAACGAAATATTAACATTTTTGTTTTTATTTATTTTTATTAATTTTTTATTGAGTTAAAGTTATTGAAATAAAAGTGGTTATATAGTTATGCAACAAGGCAAATTCAAATATTTATTACTTTTGCTTAAAACGATTGAATATTGTAACGGTTTTTTTTGTATTTTATATATTTCATCCTTACGCAACTTTTTGCATTAAAAGTTTTGAAAATTTTAAATCCGTTATTTTAAAAAATCAAAAAAATGAGTGGTTATATAGTTATGCAACACACTGTATTTTAAAGGTTTCTGATTTGGTGATATAATTCGCCAAATCGATAGATTCTTGTTTTGTACTATAGGTACAAAGCAAGAGTTGGATTTTTGCAGTTTGGTCGTTGCAACCTGATGAGCAGACGAAATTTTTATCAGTACGAAACCATGGTATTTAAATTTGAAGAGATAATCACCCCTATTCCCCTAGTCACATCACTTCAAGTGATGTGACTACTCATCTTCTTCGTTACTAGATCATTAAATCGAAACGTACAAAATAATTCTTCAATAAAGTCGTTCTGGCTGTTTTTTAAATCTTAGTATGTTGTTTTATAAATATTTCCTTGCAACTGTTATCACTTCAAATGACAATTTCTATCACTTGAAATTTTGACGTGACAAATAAATAAAAAAAAATTTCAAACTAATGCAGCCAACTAAGATTTAAAAAACTTTCATTGAGAGTTTTGCACAAAATTATTTAGTAAATTTTGATTTAAAATCTAGCTACCAGGAAGATCCATGGTTACGTAGCATGAAGTCATACGTCTAAAGCCGCCGCTTTGACATAACGTTTAACTGGGCAAATTTAACTGCGCAAGTCCATCGATGCAAGTATATTTGAGTGTGTGTTTTAAATATTGTGCAAGCAGAATCTACTTAAATATAAGTCCTGCTTACTCTTCTCATTGACATATACCTATTCAAAAAAAACTAACAAAGAGTGTGTTGGTTACACTAACAATGCAACGTAAATTTGATTTTTTTTTCTTCATTTTTTTTTGTTTCTGCTCTAATACACTTATACTTAGTTATTCAAAAAAAAATTACTATGGAAAAAAAATTCCAATACATCTTAACTTAGTTAATGTTTATTTCATATGTGTGGAGTTAGCAGGACTTATATTTAAGTAGATTCTGGTGCAAGTGACTTGTGGAATACAAAAAAAATTGTCTTTTTCGCTTTCGCTTGCGCAAGTTCATTTGCACATCGTTGCGTTTAGGGAAAATTGGTACATTTTTATTTAGTTTTGGTTTCGAGGCGCGAATTATATCGGGAGCCTGTGGCAGTCGTGGATTATTTTAAAACACAGAACTTTATTTTCACAATATAATAAATTTATTTGTTATAATCGCAACTTTACGTGTTTCACGTATTAAATCTACAACAATTCTGATTCTACTTTAATTTTATATAATACAAAGAGAAATATAAAACGTTACAATTAATGAAATATTGCAGAGAGTACAATATGAAGTTCTTAGAATTTTAATTTAAGACAAAACAAAACAAAGTGTTGAGTATAATAGAATAATATAGTCTAAACAATGTATTTTGATATTAATAAAGTAAAATGTGTATATAAAGCAAATATGTATTTTGTTAGACTGACGACGCTGCGATTCCTGTGTATTATATGGTTTTGTTAGATTGACGACGTTGGACTTCCGATATGTGAGGTTGTATTATATAGTTTTGTTAGATTGACGACGTTGTAATTCCGGTATGTGAGGTTGGTGTAGTCTGGTGACGTAACTCGCGCTTAATTATATACATTAAAGTTAAAACATAAAACAAAATAGAGAACAAAAATGGCTGAGAGACAAATTTTAGAAGAATTTATTGAAATTTATAAAAGTGAACCGTGTTTATGGATGATACAAAATAAAAAGTATCATGATCGTAATTTAAACAAGCGGCTTCTGATAAATTAATTAAAAATTTCGAGGAAACTGATAAATGAGCGAATCGGGAAACAGTGGTAAAAAAAAATAAATAACTTGCGCACATTTTTTCGGAAGGAATTCAAAAAAGTTATTGCATCGGAAAGATCGGGAGTTGCAGTTGAGGATATTTACGTTTCAACATTGTGGTATTACGATTTATTGTCTTTTTTAACTGACCATTTAAAGGTTAGAAAATCAGTAAGCAATATAACAGAGAAAAGTCCGGTAAGTAAAATATTATGGATTTATATTTCATATTAATATATCATATTTCATTTTAAGTTAAATTATACATGATTTTCATGGGATTGAAATTTAAGTGCACACAATTGTGTTGCCACGGTACTTGGCCTTCGTTTACAAAGTATGTATTCTTTAAATTTATCTCTAGTTGTCTTAGCATCATCGCTTGAATTCCTGATATTGCCAACATGTATGTCTTGCATGTTTGAAGCCGTTTCCTTTAACCTTTCCGTAATAGTACCATTAGGATTTTCGACGTCCATTCATTCCGTTGGGCCATAGTTTGATGTTTGAATTAGATAGTTATGGAAAACACAACAGGCCATCACCACAGAATCAATGTTTTCAGGTTTCAAATTGATTACTGTATGGAACATTCTAAATCTGGTAGCCATTAGCAATTTCAATAACGCGCCGTGTTCGTGAATGGCGATAGTTAAATATTTTATTTTCTACGTTTCGGCAATATGTGTTGAAGGGTTTCAACATGTCACACCTTAATGCAAAGGCTTCGTCGCTTATAAAAACATACGGCAATACACTATTAGAGTTCTGTAATTTTGTTGGGGAGGGTAGGCTTAGTGATTTATTCACTTAAATTCACAGTCTGTCATAAAAACTGGTATGGTAAAGTATTCCACCGTCAGAAATCCGGCCATTTGTACTGAAATCGCACATTAAAAATTCACATTTTGCATTGGCAATAGCCATTAGGACCAAACTATGCCTTTTTTATAATTATAAAAATATGAACCACTGTTCATTGGAGGAATTATTTCCACATGTTTGCCATCTATGGCGCCAAGGCAATGTGGGAAATTCCATTCTAGTTGAAACTGTTGGGCGACGTTTTTCCATTCGGTTTCCGATTCTCGAAACTGTAAATATGTATAAAAAAAACATCAAAATTAATTCTTATGGAAATACAAATATAGTATCGCCTTCATTGATTTTTTTAATAATTCTAATTTATTTTTAGGACTCGGAGCTTTACGTTAGTATGACGTCAGAATCCCCAATGGAAGCTGAACTATTAGATTTATCTTCGAACGAGTCGCAATCTTCATCAACAAGTCGACCTACCACACCTCGTTTTAATACATCACGAAAGCCGCCGGTTCGAAAATCTAAAAATGATTTGGCGAATGACGTTTTAGTTTTTGTAGGTGAACATTTAAAAAATTCGCGGAAACCAAAACAGGAAGACCGATTTGATATTTTTGGTAAAAATGTGGCTCAAAGTTACGTGAAGTGGAGAACAACAATAAGCTTTAAACAATCCTGGCGGAAAAATAAATTAACGATGTATTGTTTGAAGCTGAAATGGAGAATCTCACAAGCAATTGCCAAACCGATAACCAACGGCCAACTGAATTGGTGGAAGATGACTTGGAATGCTATTCCATAAGAAATATATCTATTTCTTCTTTTGTTGAAAATTTTCAACCATAAACTATAAAATATAGATTATATCTCTAATTGAATATTTGAAGTTTGAAATAAAGGTTAATTTTGTACAGTTAAAAAACTAAATGTTTGTATGTATTTGTATACTGAAAACTAATTTTTTGAAATTGCTGGTAACTTACATGCAAATAAATATTTCATAAAACCTTGTAAATTGCCTTACAAGTATCAGATATTATTATGCTAAGAGACTGATGATAAATTGCTGTCGACAATTTAATATCTTCATAACTGCGCCCATGGATATAAACCGCAAACTTACAATGAGCCTTTCGTGGTGCGTTATGGCCTTTCTTACAATCGAATCACGTTTTTTTTTATTAAAGGGGTAACCAAAGACAATAGCGTTAAATAATTTGTCTCGTCTATTCTTAAATAATTATGCAAATCTTTAGGAAATACTTTCAATTTCGTTTAATACATTTGTATGAGAATAAATATATTTCTTTAGCAGTCATTCTTTGTACCACATCCGACCATATCTAGAACAACTGTTGTATTTTTTCACAATACTACTGCCACAATTGCTAGTGCAAGATCATCTTCTTCAGACGACATGTTTTCTACTGAAATATTTATAAAGATTGAGCTAAATTTACAATGATAAGTTTGTATCGTGTAGGTGATGACTTGCACTATGTAGTCTGAGACTTGAGCGATAAACTGTGCAGTTAAATTAATGCAGTTAAACGTTATGTCTAGGGGCAGCCTAAGTGAATTGAGTATAAATATTGCGCATGTTATGTGACGTCACCTGACAACAAAAACTTGTGATTTCGTTTTTTTTTATTATTTTTATAATTGGATAATAAATGTATTTTTTTTAGAAAAAAGCTTTAAGTTTTATAAGTATAGTTGAAGAAATTTTTTAATTATTTTCTGATTTTCAGTTAAAATCAAACATTTTTTACTTAAATAAATCATTCGAATCTCGAAATCCGCATCAACTAAAAAATTGTGGCCTTCCTCAATTTGTAGCCAAACCCATTAACTACATATTTCTGATAAGAACAGAAATATTTAACACTTCGTTTTTTAACTAGCGGAAATCATAAAATAAGAAATGAAATAAAATAGAGATTTAATCGTAATTTGTAATTTAAAATACATAATGTATTTAACCCTCATGTGAGTGAAGAAAAAAATATCTTAATTTGAGTGACTAAGGTACTCTACATGCAATTTTTCTTGAAACTATTTTTTTTTAAATTTTTTTTTGCAATTATGAAATGTATAATGGATTTTGCTAAAATTACATAAATTGAAAATAATTTTGCATTAGCTGCAACATGTCAGTTTTCGAAGAAGATTCTGTAAAAAACGAGAAAAATCCAACATCATCAGCGAAAAAAATGATCGATAGTAATAAAAAAATTTGGGTTAGTTTTTTTGAAATAAATAAAAATATAAACATAAATTAAATGAAATAAATAAACAGAAATTCAAACAATGAAATACAACGACATATAACACAAAACTGTAAAATATTTGCATACTATTTCTTTCAAATATAGTTAAAATATATAAAGGTGCCCGGGGGTACCTTTGTTACTCTAATTCGTACAACTAAACTAGTTTTTTGCTCTCAAGTGCGTCCAAGTTGTAAAATTTCTTATTTTTAAGTATGATCGTAATCTATCAATTGAACTAGAAGTTCTCATAAAATTAAAACTTTTTATTATGACTGGAACATACAAAGCTAGATGTTTAAAAGTGCAAAAGGTACGTGGGTACTCCGTCACTCACATAAGGGTTAAATAAATGAATTCTTAAGACCATTAATATTTTTGAAAATTTTAAATCAACTAAACACAGCTATAATATCGATAACAATAATTTGTGAGCTGAATTCCTTTATATATGTACAGATATTTAGACGTAACAATTATTTCATAATAGTACAGACAGGTACATAATATTTTGTTAGTAAACATATGTATTAACAATTTTATAGTCTTATGTTATATACTCATAATTATTTTATCCCTTTTTTGCCGGCTTAAAAAATTTCTCAAATATATAGACCATCTGGACCATAAAATGAAACATCCCTCCCAACATTGAGTTACGAAAACATTCAGTTTATGAGGATTTGCTTATACCAGAAATAAGAATAAGGAGATAAATCATTGCGAGCAATTGCGTGATCCGCGATACTAACGCCACTTTTAGTAATGCAATATTTTATTTAAGCTTGTTTCTGTAACCCATGAGTGCACCATCTATTTTCAAATAGTCAAAACTACAGAACACCAAAATAACAATATAAAAAATTATATTATATTAAATGTGAGGAAAAGTTGGTGGAATGGAAATGGCAGTATGGCACTGAGTATTCGTATAAAATTTATTATAACTATGTGGTGCCCGAATCTCAGAAACATATAGTTTTTAATCTGTCTCTCAACCTAACAAAGGTAAATTTTTCCATTTTTCGCTATATTTCGTTTGCTGTCGTGTAATTTTTTTATATTTTTCTGTGTTAGACTGTTAGAATATGATTTGGTTGTTTTTTGTTTTCTGAAAAATTAATTAGATCTAACTACCACAATGTCCGCAATCCAAACTGGAGAATAGTATTGCAAGGAAAATAGTACATTAATAAATAAAATTTACAACTTTCAAACTGTATTTTATTTCATAAACTTTATATGCAAGAGGACTAGACTCGATTACTCGTAACTTGTTGTGATATTCACAACTTCATCCATCTCAAATATCGCGAATTAATTCCAAAATCCCATCATCAAATCATCATCATGAAGTAAATAGTTACAAATTAAATGGCTTGACAACGTAAACGATATATCAAAATACATTTTCGCATATGTACATTCTTACGTACACACAAACGGCACATAATAAGCGCGATCGACACTATTCCTAAAAATATGAAAGCAACAAAAAAACATAAGTCTACGTCCTCACACATACATTTTTTCTTTCCTATAGAATATCAAAACGTAATAAAAACAACAAAACTAGTAGTATTCATACATATATTACTCATCATTTTGTTACATTTCCATATAATATCGTAAAACAATAAACAAAAAACAATTGTACGGTAATAAAGAAAAAGAACAACAAAACCAATATGTACTTAACATTATGGAATCAAATTGCATACGTAACAAACTATTAGAAAAAAAATAAGAAAATAAAATACGAATAGCTGAAAAATTTTGGGTAACTTGAAAATATATGAAAAAAGAAATTTATCTATTTTCTAATAGATGGCATGTATGGTAATGGGTTACCAGTTTTACTTCTAATTTTTCTCACACATGATTGTCGCTTTTATCAGTGAATTTTGTAAATCCATGCAATTATTCACAATAATTTATCTCCTTATTCTCCTTATCTCTGCTTATACTAAAGTCTTCAGTCACATTCGTTACTTTTTTGCGTGACTAAAATGTAAAGAAAATTATACTGAAACAGAAAAATGTATACATTTTTATTCGGCTTGTTCGTAGCAATATTGAAGTTTCTGCTAAACAAAATTAGTATACATATTGCCTTGTCTCATTTTGAAGAGTACTCCAATCATTTCATTTCACAAAAATTGTAAAAATATGTTCATAAATATATATTATTTCAAATAAAAATAATTTTCACATGTAGATGTAGAATAAGAAAATATAATAAGTAAAATCAAAACAATCATTTTATTTTAACTAAAACTAGGGTGCAAATATAAAACGAGCTGATCCTTCGCAATGGTGGGAATTGTTCGATAAAAATACTCAACGATTTTATTACTACAATTTTGCATCCCAAATCACCGTATGGCATCGTCCAAGTAATTGCGATATTATTCCATTGACAAAATTACAAAAGCTACAAGAGAATACGATACCGAATGATCGTAAGGATGGGTTTACACAAACTGCTCAAGCAAAACTTACATCTAGGCTTTTTCGTGAAATTGAAAGTCGAGAAAGTAGCCGAAGTGGGGATAGGGAATCACACCACCGACATCATTCAGCATCTGGGCAATCAAGATCATCGAGTAGTGGGGGGATTGGTAATCAAGAATCTAGGAGCAGTGAATTATTAGCTAGTCCCCAAGGAAGATACAGTTATAGGTAATAATATTTCTATTAAATATTCATGTATATGAAATTAGTTAGATTTTAATTATTTAACAAAAATAAATTAGATTACCGACATGTAATGATGCATCATCAAGTAGAGTTGATTCACAAAAATTTTGTCGGCACTCTCAAGGTTAGTAGAAAGAAATGGTGGTTGGTTTTAAAATTAAAATAAATACTTGAAAAATAAAAGGGTTGCTTTTCACACAAACATGAATTATATTTTAGACCCTAGAACACCAAATAGTAAACAAGAGTCGGAAAAATCTAGTGATTCGAGTGTATCAAGTACTCATGGATACCGACGATTACAAGATGGCGGTGGTGGTGGTGGTAGTTTAAGAATAGGAAATTCACACCAACAAAGGAAACAACATTCGATGGAAAATAGCTATCGAATGTTACAAGAAAGTTCTAGTTCACATAATATTCCTCATGTAACAGTACCAACATCAGAATTGAAGCTCCATCAATACTATCCCCATCCAGCCCTTTCATATTCTATATCAAATTCATCTGATTTGGCTGGGAGTGGCGGGTCACCTACACATTCAATTAGCACACCACAATTAAAAAAAAAAAATTCTTCATCTTCTGATCCACCTACAAAAAATCGTGATACTACTGGGTCAGGAGTATCTAAACATCAGAGTTTCGATTATGGTGGAAGTATGTTCACTTGATCACCACATTATTGTTTTTGTTTTTAATTTTATGTTTTATTTGATTACTTTCATTGTAGATATAAATTCTGTAGTATCATTAACACGTTCCGGCAGCTTTATGTCTACTCAAAATCCTCGTCACGAACAACGATCCGGGAGTATTGATGGTAACGGTGCCAGTGATGATTCAATGCATGAAAAATATTTTAAGTCAGTTGAGAATACGCCAATTTCACGACGACGACACAATACAATTTCCTCAAACCCAACTGTACAAAAAACTACCCACGGTTCTAGTGGTTCAAGTCCACAGAGCCCCACTAGTCCTCAAACTCCGGTATATTTTCTGATGTTATATTTTTTTAAATCAGGTTATTAATTTCTTTTACAATTTAGATCGTCATAACCAAGCCCGCAAGACCAAGCTTAATTAGTAGTCTTTCGTTAGCAGTGGACGCATCGTGCTCATATACATCTAGTCAAAAGCAAGACCCGGAATTTCTTAATTTGGATTTAACGTCAAAACCAGAACGGTATTTAGATAAGAAAAAAGTTGATAAAGGTAAAATATCACCTGCAAGCATTACGAGCATAGGTTCAAACTTTATAAAGTCGCAAGGCCACGGAACAAATAATTCATCCACGTCCTCTCGAAAATTATCAAACAAGCATAACCTATCACCATCTAGTCAAACAAGTGAATACAATAATTCTTCACTACAAAAAGAAACGCTACTAACAAAATCGAATTTAGAAAAACATAAGGAGAGCACGGAGCGGAAAACTTCAACAAGCAGACATAAAAAAAAACCATCAAATGCTAATAGTGATATAGAGTACGATAATGGAAATATTTCCCCACTCTACAGTAATTGGGATCAAGAAATGCAAGAGCGATTACTTCCTCTTCAATATTATATTATAGAACAGGCCAAATTGTCGGGGTTCTACGGTCTGAGCGACCAACATGATTCTGATTCTTTACATTCGGATAGTCAGTCCGAACACTCTTTCTCGGGACATGAACCGGACAATGAAGATTCGGATCATTCCGATGATCGGGGTGATTATTTATCACATAATTTTGTAATTGACGATGAGTATGGCACGCATAGAGGTGGCGTTTCTTACTATAATATCGAAAAACCGTTCGATCAGGTAAACAACAAGGAAGATATGTAAGTTTAGATGATATTCAATGTTCTGCTGAACATTTTATTCAAATACTATTTCTTTAATTTTAGATCACAAGACGTAGAAAATAAATTGGAAAATGCCAAAGATGACCAAATTTACAGTCCAGTTAAGAATCACCCATTTTTCTTGAATCAACCACCTCCATTACCTGTTTTGCCTGCAAAATCAATTCACCCACTATCTAGTGAAGACACAGTTCAACGGCAAAAACCTCCAAGGCCGTATCATTTTCCTTTCAAAATTTTCCTCTGGTCCGAGTCCTACCGGGTCCACCTCCACAATTGGCCATAATGAAGGAATGTGATATTGAGAAATTTGCCCAGGATAATCTAAACTTGCATTCGAAGGGTATATTTCGAAAAAAATCATCAGTGCGTGATATGTTAAGTTGGACCTCGAATGCAATAAGCCGCCTATGTTGGCTTTATCACATGACAAAAATTTCAAAAAGATGGCATGTGAATTGTTTAAGTTAGTACAAATTTATATGGGAGATCGTAAAGCTCGAACGGGCATGAGCTTAAATTCAGTAGCAATAGATATAATTTCGATGGCAGTTACAGCACAGCAACTAAGAGATGAGCTATATGTTCAACTTGCCGACAAACAACGGAAAATCCTTCTAGAGAGTCGTTAATACGAGGGTGGGAATTACTTGCTATTTGTCTGTCTTATATCCCACCTTCTCCGACATTCCAGCCAGCTTTATTAAACTATATGAATCGACATCGAGATCCAACGTTTGCTACGAGTTTTCCTGAAGTCGGGAAATGGCCGATTCACGTACAAATTTCACATTATGCTACAATTGCGTGTCGACGTTTGGATAGAATTGGTAGCTCGGGCAAGAAACAGGCTAAAAAACCATCAGAAGATGAAGTTAATCAAGCTAGGGTTTGTTAATAATTTGTCAACTAATAAACTTGTTATAATTTTTTTATTATTAATTCGCAGGATCAAATTTTTCGGGACAGCATGTTTGGAAATACATTGCAGGAAGTGATCCATTTGCAAAAGGATCGGTTCCCTGAGAGGCAGCTGCCTTGGATCCAGGTTACATTATCGGAGCAGGTATGTAATTAAAAGATCAATGGTGAATACTGAATATGATTGAAACGAGGACATATTTAAACAGAACAATCATGTGTATTTAACGGGCTCATTTGACTTGATTTGAAACTGACTACTCCATATCAATTTGACACAGATGATATTGCCTAAAATTTTATAGTAATGCATTTTTGAGCCAAATAGTACTTAAATGAAATTTGGATGTGATCCAAACAAAGTTTGGATGGGGGAATATAAATTATACTAGACAAGACCAAGTCTCTCGCTAAAGTAATGTGTTTACAGCCGTTATTTAATTTTTCAACTATCCCATTATCTTAGATATTTTTAAGTACTGAAATCGTTTTGATATTGAAATAAGTACAAATTTGACTTGAAAAATATTATTATAAAAATACAAAATAAAATAAATCCGCTGTGGATTTCAAAAGTTAAAATATAAAATTAAAGTAACAAGAAAGTCACAAATAAAATCACCGAGGGTCATAA
Source organism: Nephrotoma appendiculata (assembly GCA_947310385.1). Taxonomy (NCBI): domain Eukaryota; kingdom Metazoa; phylum Arthropoda; class Insecta; order Diptera; family Tipulidae; genus Nephrotoma; species Nephrotoma appendiculata. The sequence goes on from OX371224.1 coordinate 230,688,398, forward strand.
AATTGCCTTAATATACTTTTAAAAATAACCTTTAGTTAAAAAATAAATAAATAGCGACTTCTATTCAAACTCTTACACATCGTCTTCACTGGTTCATTATCGCGATGTTCTGTGTCTATCTAAGTGGATAAAGTTATGATCTCTTAGTTGTCTAGTAGGAACCTTTCTTTTAATTGAAATTAGTACATCCGGTGTGTCGATTAGGCCTAACCGTGTTAATAAGTTTAAATAACCCTCGGTTTTGTTTCAATCAATTTGGATATTTTAAGTTTAATCAGGAGTGATTACTTATATTAATATTTTACCATGCAGGAAATGAAGATGTATTAACTTTTCACGTAAATTACAAGAGCAGAAATATAAACTTACCCTATTTTTCTGGGTATACCCCGCACCTGGCGTATAACCCGCAGTATAAAAGATCAGATTTAAAAACAAAATATCTTCACGTACAACCCGCATTCGTTGTACAACCCGAGGGCATATTATGAAATATTTCCGATTTCGTAAAATTCGATCCGCCGCGAGAATTCGTATTATGAAATTTTTTTGCTTTCGTAAAATTCGAAAATCGTAAATCCGCCCTATTATGAACAAAAAAAAAAAAAAACTAAATCGAATTTTACGAAAATGAAATGTCAAAAATTCGACTTGCTCAATAGGTGAAGAATATCGTATTTACGAAAACAATAGTGTGTATACTTTTTATTTTTTTATTAAAATAAAATACTTTAAACTACTTTTACTACTTTTTAAAATGCAAGTTACTCGATTATTTTATAAAAATTGACTTGTTTAATTTATTATAATTTATTAAATGAGATTCGGTTTCCCTCAAAATAATACTGAGACGTCTTTATTAACTCGAAACAGTTTAATAAATCTGAAATAATTGTGAAACTCAAGAATAAACACAACAATAAAGCAAAATAACGTTTGTTTTTAGTATGACAGTTACTCAAAACTAATGTATATTTAGGAATGAAATTTGTAACGTTTAAAATTTTAGCTAAAACAACACAAAATAGCAATACTCTCTCTCTCTCTCTCTCCTCTCTCTCTCTCTCTCCTCTCTCTCTCTCTCTCTCTCTCTCTCTCTCTCTCTCTCTCTCTCTCTCTCTCTCTCTCTCTCTCTCTCTCTCTCTCTCTCTCTCTCTCTCTCTCTCTCTCTCTCTCTCTCTAGCATTTACATCCCATACATCCCATGAAGGGATTTTGCTGCCCGCACTATGGTCCTCCATCCTTCTCGGTCCATCGCTCTCGTCCTCCAATTTCGACATCCTAATACGAGTAGGTCTTGTTCGACGTCGTCACGCCAGCGCAGTCGGGGTCTTCCTCTACGACGTACTCCGGCTGGTTGTTGATGGAACACTTTGTAAATCATTCGTTGTTGTGGAGACCTTGCAACGTGGCCGAGCCATCTCACTCGATTAGATTTGATGAAGCCGATAATATCGCTACCTTCGAGAAGTTGCTTTATTTCGTGGTTCATGCGAATCCGGTATTCATTGTTCGCAACTTTAATAGGACCAAAAATTGAACGGATGACCTTTCTTTCGAAGGTAGATAATAATCTACAGTCATTAGAGGTCATGGTCCAGCTCTCGCTTCCGAAAGTCAGCACAGGTCTTATAAGTGCTTTATAAAGTGCGAGCTTGCACGACTGCGATAGGTGTTTAGATCGCAATAATTTTGATTGGGCGTAGAAAACCGGGCGTTGTCCGGCAGCGATTCGGGCTTTTATTTCTGCCTGCATATCGTTCAAGGATGTTATAAGTGACCCGAGGTATTTAAAATTTTCGACGCTATCAAAGTTATGGTCGCCAATTCCGAGATTTGCCATGGAGCTGTTCCTGGGTGTTGTTAAGAATTTCGTTTTGGTACTATTCACCTCCAAACCAAGTCTTCTTGCGCAGCGATTGAGCGGTATGAAACTGTCCTTGATGTCGCTAGGTCTTCGGCCAAGAAGCACGATATCATCTGCATATCCAAGAATTTGGCCTGATTTATTGAATATACAGCGCGAAGTTTCAATGTTGCTTTTCCTCACTACGTACTCAAGCGCCAAATTGAACAGCACAGGCGCGAGTGCATCTCCCTGTCGAACACCAGATGTTATTTGAAAAGAGTCTGATACAGTTCCTTCAATTACAATTCTACATGCAGATCCAGACGTTGTTAATTTACACAGAGAAACAAGTTTCTCTGGAATACCTAGGCATATGAGCGCGGCCCAAAGGTTGTCGCGGTTTATACTGCCATATGCCTGTCTGAAGTCTATATATAGTTGATGAATGGTTATGTTATACTCCCAACATTTTTCCAAGATCATCCTCATGGTAAAGCACTGGTCAGTGGTCGATCGGTTGGTACGAAAGCCACACTGATAGTCGCCAATGATGTTTTCGGCGAAAGGGATGAGTCTGGCAAGTACAACATTAGCCAACACTTTGTAAGCAGTGTTCAATAGAGCTATGCCACGAAAGTTTTCACCATTTAAGACGGTCGCCTTTTTTATGCAACGGACATATGAGTGCGGTCTTCCATTTCTCCGGCAACTAGCATACTAGTAGCAAATAGTAATAATATCTTAAATTTTACGACCAAAAAATAAATTTTATAATAGGAATATTCGCGGCGGATCGAATTTACGATTTCTTATTTTACGAAACAGAAAAAAAATTCATAATAGACCCCCCCCCCCCCCCATCCCGTTGTATACTCCGCAAATTTAAACTTTTTTTTGATAGTTACTATATTCAGAATTTCCGATAGATATGGTGTTTTCTCTACTTTACGACTCGCCAAAATGGCGATTAGGAAATATGTGTATAGGCTAGTAATAAGTGATAGGCTCACGATGGATGGCTTGAATAGGTTTGGCGTCGCAGAAAGGGGTCATTCTATAAGCCAAAGTCGTTATTCATTTATGGTTCGCTCGGTCACATCTCACAGAAGATATTAAACTCAAAGTACAACAATATTCGCAATTAGCTGTAATATCCGGTGGACTTACAAAATTGTTACAACCGTTAGACTTGACAGTTAATAAGTCGTTCAAAAAATCACACCCGGAAAAAAATGAGAGAAATGGATGGTTAGTGGTATATACAATGTTTACAAAAAAAAAAATGAGACGGGCGTTCTATTGAGATGTGTGTAATTAGGTTTCCGAGAGTTGAAAAGTTGAAACAAAGTAACTGCTGAATGTATTCGAAACGGATTCAAGAAAGCGAAACTGCATAATTATGGCAATTAATTTGATTCTGAAAATGTATGTGACGTTTCAGATGACGAAATTCTCGAGCATTATTAAGATATCCTAAAGGCATTTTCCTAAAGGCAGACGAAGACTCTTGGGTTTTAAATGTGTCTATAGGTATAGGTACTAGGTATACGTTTTAAAAGTTACCAATTTAATATATGAGTTGAGTTATTTTATGAACCTATTGTATAACCCACATCTTTAAATTTTCGAAAAAATCAACTTTTTTTTCATATAACTCTACAGGCTGACTATACACAGGAAATTAGGGTATTCTATTTTTGAACTGGTTTTTGAGCAATTGTTGCCATAAAATTGAGAAAGTAAAATATGTTGAAATGAAATATTTTTATGGCAAATTTTTTGATTCGTATTTTCCTTAAATTTACCATTATTCCTTAGATTTACCATTACTGCTAGAATTGTTATTAACGTTTGTGTTATTTTATTATCATTTACCATAAAAATGAATTTATGTAGTTGCATCTCTATAGTTTTCATAAATTTGGCAATACAGAAAAATTTTGATAATTGTAAAGATGCTGTATTCTTTTGAGAAAACCCAGTTAGCTTTCCAAACGATAAACTTGGACGTATTTTGTAAAAAAAATTAATTTTTAAAATAATTTATTCACAGGTTTTATTATTGAATGGAAAACAAACCGAAGGAATATTCCGAGTACCTGCTGATATAGATGAGGTTAGTTATTTAAAATCACGTTTAGATCGGTGGGAAGTTCCTGAGCACAAAAGTACAATGGGTAATTAATAAAATAAAGAATTATTTTGGTAAAACTTTCGCTACAATCTATGACACCATTTTAGATGCACACACACCAGCTAGTCTTCTAAAATTGTGGTATAGAGAATTATACGATCCACTAATTCCTGATGAGTTTTACAATGAATGTGTGCAGACCGAAGATTCCGAAAAAGCTGCAATAATTATAAATAATTTACCAAGGCTAAATCGATTAGTAAGTTACCCATTTCATTATTATGATAATTATGATTTTATAAATTAAATAAATGTTCGTATTCATTTTTTTTTTATTTACAGGTTCTAACATACTTAATACATTTTCTTCAACAATTTTCTCAACCCGAAGTCGTTGCGGTAACTAAAATGGACTCTTCAAATTTAGCTATGGTTTTTGCCCCAAATTGTCTCCGATGTACATCTCAAGATCCTAAAATTTTATTGGAGAATGCTAGAAAAGAAATGACTTTTCTACGAACACTAATTCAAAATATGGACACTTCTAGTGTAGCTTATCTTGTTTAATCAAAAATAAATATTTAGAAACATATTTTCAAAATTCATTCAAATGTTAAAACTATATAGTAAATATTATATATATTATATTTATTTTAACTAATAAATTGTATTTCTGCTATTCAAAACGTAAAGAAAAATGTTAAAAAATATATAAAAATTATTCAAAATTTCTGATAAAAAAATTAAAAGCTGACCATGCTGGACATGTCCCTCAGCCCAACTGGAACACATTAAATTAGTAACCTGCTAATAAACATAAACAAAATAAACAGTCCGAATTAAACTACATATATCATAGGGTTTAATTAAATAAAATCGTTATAACCAAATTCAAGACTCGTAAAAATATATAAAATGTATATTACATACTTTATTTGATTAATTAAATAGATATTGATAATATTTACCTTTATTTATAAAATATGATGTGGCAATACTAGATAATTGCAAAAATATAATATTTGAAAAAAAATTAACAGTTGGAAATATATACCCACAATATTATTACAATAATAAATAACAATAAAAAAATAAGGATTTCTATGATAATTGCTAAACAAGCTTTTTGGCACCATTCGTTACTTGAAACAATAATTTTTTTATGTTAGATATTTTTTTTAAAAAGCGGAAGAAAAGTTACCAGATGATAAATTAATTTTTTTTATTACTTATAAACATACAAAATTAGGAGTAAATTAATTTTAAAAATTTGACATATTTTATTTATTTATGGAAAAAACGATAATTTTAATTGAGGAAAATGAATGTCGTATAAAAATCAATTAATTTTTAACATTATACGCATAACAAAATTACTATATTACTTAAGACTATGGCCATATTATTTCTAAATGAAAAAACATGATTATTAATAAAAAATAAAAATAAAACAACAGAATACAAAATGGAAAACGTTTTAATTTTAGGCTGATTCCGTGGTTCCACACTAATTCTCTCAGCGTGATTCTTTCTTCGTTTCTTTCCTCTTCCATAAACTAATTTTTTGGCGGGAAATTGTTTTTTTTTTCGTCAATATTTTTTTTTGATTCAGTGATTTCTTCGCACTATTGGGTCCCGCCACACTTTAATTCTTTCAGCGTGATTCTCGGATTTCAAAAAATCAATCGACGTCCACATTTGATTTCTTGCGCATTTGTAGGGGGTACCAAAAAATTCGGATTGTTTTGTTTGCTTATACATACATATAAAACAAATACACATACAAAATATGGATACTTCTAGTGCTTCTAGTGTAGCTTATCTTGTTTAATCAAAAATAAATATTTAGAATCATATTTTCAAAATTCATTCAAATGTTTAAACTATATAGTAAATATTATATATATTATATTTATTTTAACTAATAAATTGTATTTCTACTTTTCAAAACGTAAAGAAAAATGTTAAAAAATATATAAAAATTATTCAAAATTTCTGATAAAAAAATTAAAAGCTGACCATGCTGGACATGTCCCTCGGCCCAACTGGAACAAATTAAATTAGTAACCTGCTAATAAACATAAACAAAATAAACAGTCCGAATTAAACTACATATATCATAGGGTTTAATTAAATAAAATCGTTATAACCAAATTCAAGACTCGTAAAAATATATAAAATGTGTATTACATACTTTATTTGATTAATTAAATAGATATTGATAATATTTACCTTTATTTATAAAATATGATGTGGCAATACTAGATAATTGCAAAAATATAATATTTGAAGAAAAAAATTAACAGTTGGAAATATATACTCACAATATTATTACAATAATAAATAACAATAAAAAAATAAGGATTTCTATGATAATTGCTAAACAAGCTTTTTGGCACCATTCGTTACTTGAAACAATAATTTTTTTATGTTAGATATTTTTTTTAAAAAGCAGAAGAAAAGTTACCAGATGATAAATTAATTTTTTTTATTACTTATAAACATACAAAATTAGGAGTAAATTAATTTTAAAAATTTGACATATTTTAATTTATGGAAAAAACGATAATTTTAATTGAGGAAAATGAATGTCGTATAAAAATCAATTAATTTTTAACATTATACGCATAACAAAATTACTATATTACTTAAGACTATGGCCATATTATTTCTAAATGAAAAAACATGATAATAAAAAATAAAAATAAAACAACAGAATACAAAATGGAAAACGTTTTAATTTAGGCTGATTCCGCGGTTCCACACTTTAATTCTCTCAGCGTGATTCTTTCTTCGTTTCTTTCCTCTTCCATAAACTAATTTTTTGGCGGGGAAATTTTTGATTCTTTTTTCGTCAATATTTTTTTTTGATTCAGTGATTTCTTCGCACTATTGGGTCCCGCCACACTTTAATTCTTTCAGCGTGATTCTCGGATTTCAAAAAATCAATCGACGTCCACATTTGATTTCTTGCGCATTTGTAGGGAGTACCAAAAAATTCGGATTGTTTTGTTTGCTTATACATATTAAAAATAAAAATAATTAATTTAAAACTGTAATATTTAATTAATATATTTTATTTTAAATTACATATTAAATTAATATAAATTATATTTTAAATTAGTCATTTTTATTTCCATTTTTTATTATAAGCAAACAAAACAATCCGAACGATTTTTTTGGTACACCCTTTTTTTTTACTATAGCCTTTCTTTTTTATGTATGTGCGTAAATAATGTTTTTTGATTTTTTCGTATAGTAAAAAATATTTATTATTTGCTGCGAAAAATGCTTCCTTGGTTGAAAAAATATATTTTTTGCACTCGAAGCAAACATTAAACTAAAATTAACCCAAAAACGGTAAATAAACAAGATGTCCTTGAAATATTTATTACGTAATAGTGTGAAGAAATCAGTGACGCAAAAAAAAATATTGACGAAAAAAGAATCAACAATTTCCCCGCCAAAAAATTAGTTTATGGGTGAAGGGGAAAGAAACGAAGAAAGAATCACGCTGAAAGAATTAAAGTGTGCAACCGTGGATTGAGACTTGTACCCCTGTGCTCTCGCGGAAAAATTTATTACTACGAAAAAGAGTTTAGTCGGGCTTTTGTATGAATTATCTATGAAAAGTGATCTTGGAAAGTTTAATATTATTTGTATAGTGTATTAAAATATAAAAACTATAAATTTATCTACAATTAATATTAAAATTATCAATCTAAAAATGGGAAAAGTGTCTCGGGTGCATCTGAAGCAAGCTTCATTTTTTTCCGCTGGTAGCGTTTTCTATACTTTTCCTAGTCTCAGTTAATTTAGTTTAATGTTTGCTTCGATATGCAAAAAATATATTTTTTCAACCAAGGAAGCAATTTTCGCAGCAAATAATAAATATTTTTTACTTTACTATTTTCTACTTCACTATTAATATTTTAATCGTTCGGATTGTTTTGTTTGCTTATAATAAAAAATAGAAATAAAAATTATTAATTTAAAATATAATTTATATTTAATTTAATATATAATTTAAAATAAAATATATTAATTAAATATTACAGTTTTAAATTAATTATTTTTATTTTTATTTTAATATGTATATATAAGCAAACAAAACAATCCGAACGAATTTTTTGGTACCCCCTACAAATGCGGGTGGTACCCCCTACAAAGAAATCAAATGTGGCTGTCGATTGATTTTTTGAAATCAGAGAATCCCGCTGAAAGAATTAAAGTGTAACGAGGCCCATTCGCCCGTTCCACACTCTACTCCTTTGACGCAGCTTAGGTTTCGTCTCTTTCTCCGTTCACAGAAAGAAAACAACATAAGAGATAGAATTTGAATGGACGAAAAATGATAAAAAAATCGATTTTTTCGTGAAATCTTTAATATGCGAAGAAATGAAAAGCAAATATTATATTGCGGTATGTATGTCTCTTTTTAACGAAGAGTGTTAAATAAAAAACAAAACACGCCTAGCGTATAAAACAATATAAGTACGAGTTGGCGAATGATCACGAAAAAATAATAAATAAACGACTATGTTTATTCTTCTTCTTATTTCGATGTAGTTCTTTTCCCATCACCTATTTTTGTCCCCTCCAGTTTTATGATATTTTTGAAATTAAATTGGATACCGAAGAGCGACAAAATAATTTTTTAGGAAATGGCACAAAACTTGTGCAGTGTAAATTTCAGATATTTTTTTTTTGTTTATTTATTCTTATTGAAGATCGGGAAATAATTTTCGGCGTGAACTAACTTGACTAATGGGCCAACTATAGACTGAATAAAAAAAATAACAGAATAACGTAAGAAACGAAGACAAACAATTATTATTCCAATTTGACTTTTCGGCTATAGATTACTTAAAATATTAAGTTCAATCATACAGGATTATCCAATTCGAGGTTGATAAAGTAGAAATCTGTATACCGACATCTGTCAAAGATAAACGTCAAGTACGCTGTCATTTATTTAGTTGACATTCTGCCATTTAAGAATATGGAGCATTTAACAATCGACCAACGCGTTAAAATTATTAAATCTGCTGATGCTGATTTTTCGAACCAAATTTTCTTCAGTGATGAAGCTCATTTTTCGCTTGGTGGATACGTTAATAAGCAAAACTGTAAAATTTGGGGCTCAGAAAATCCACAATTGATTGTAGTGAAGCCATTACACCCGGAAAAGTCACTGTTTGGTGCGCATTGTGGTCTGGTGATGTGATTGGGCCGTATTTTTTTGAGAACAACCATGGACGAACCGTTACCGTCAATTCTGAGCGCTATGGCCGCATGTTAACCGATTATTTTTTTACGAAAATCGAAGATTATGATCTTGACGATATGTGGTTCCAGCAGGATGGAGCAACCAGTCACGTAACACGAGCAAATCGAGATCTTTTGCAAGAGAAATTTCCTGGACGTTTGATTTCGCGATTGGCTGATGTCAATTGGCCTCCAAGATCCTGTGATTTAACGCCTTTGGATTTCTTTTTGTGGGGCTACGCGAAAGATCGTGTTTACGCAAACAATCCTCAAACTCTTGACGAATTGAAAACTAATATTCGTAAGGTAATGGCCGAGATACCGCCCGAAATGTGCCGAAAAGTCATTGAAAATTACCTCAAAAGAATCAAGGCCTGTAAGAAGTCCCGTGGAGGACATTTGAATGATATCTTGTTTAACTAAAAATGGCAAGGATCAATCAGTAAAATGAAATAAAAATTACAATACATTCCGAATATTTTGTGTGTTTTTTTTAAGTTTACTTTATCAAGCTTGAATTGGATAACCCTTTATTTTTCATGAATAATTTTTTGATGTATTTCCTAAAATCTTGAGTGAAACTACAATAGTTTTGAGTATAAACGTATTACATATGAACAAATATATGTGTTTAAAACTATAAAAAATATTTATATGCGGTTTATATTACCGAAATTCGATAAAATATTTTTTTAGGTTAGGTTTATAAAAATACCATTCTACAGTGTAGTGAAAATTATTTGTGATTTTATATTCATATTTGTTTATGTGTACATGAATAATTTATAAAGAGAAAAGATAATATACACGAACAATTCCAAATTCCCATATAAAAATTAATAAACATGCATATTACATTCAACGCACTAAAATTTGTTTGAGTTTTGTTGTCGTATTTGTTAAGTTTTTTATTTTTGAACGAAAATTTTCGCTCGGCCATTCTTTTTAAGTGACAGCAAAATAAAACACAATTTCCCTTATAGTTTTTATTTTTCTTATTCTGAGTATGGTCGAATACATATGAATCCTATCTCTCGCTCTCTTACGTTATTTTTTTATTCTATCTATAGTTCCTACTTAAGAAAAACTATAGGCTATTGCTACACGAGATTTTAATTTCTGGTTTCAAACTAAGTCGTAATAGATTTTTTATTGTTAATTTAAACCTTTATATTAAATGAAAACACCTAATTTTTTGTATTATTTTATTCTGTTCTCTCGAAAATAAAATTTAAACAAAAATCTACATCTCACAAATGCCCTTAAATTTTTATATTTTCATTTCTATTTTTGTCATTTCGGATTCACGGACAAAAATTGTGCGACATAAAATTTTTGTCCGTGAATCCGAAATGACAAAAATAGAAATGAAAATAAAAAATTTAAGGGCATTTGTGAGATGTAGATTTTTGTTTAAATTTTATTTTCGAGAAAACAGAATAAAATAATACAAAAAATTAGGTGTTTTCATTTAATATAAAGGTTTAAATTAACAATAAAAAATCTATTACGACTTAGTTTGAAACCAGAAATTAAAATCTCGTGTAGCACCAGCCATAAGTTGGGTAAATGTAGAACGAAATTTTGCCATTGCACATTATGAAATTTATATTGGTTGAGATAATTTGAAAACAGAAATTAAAAATCCATCTACAACTTTGATAGAATATTATTACTATCGCAAAACTGGTTCAACTGATTAAATTATTATTTAATAATAATTTAATCAGATGAACAAGTTGTGCGATAGTAAATATTCTATCAAAATTGTAGATAGATTTTTAATTTCTGTTTTCAAATTATCTCAACCAATATATGTAAATCTCATAATGTGCAATGGCAAATTTCGTTCTACAATTTACCAAACCTATAGTTTTTCTTAGTCTAGTTCACGCCGAAAATTATTTCCCGATCTTCAATGGGCCTCGCCACAATTTAATTCTTTCGTCGTTTCTCTGATTTCAAAAAATCAATCGACGTCCACATTTGATTTCTTTGCGCATTTGTAGGGGGTACCAAAAAATTCGTTCGGATTGTTTTGTTTGCTTATACATATTAAAAATAAAAATAATTAATTTAAAACTGTAATATTTAATTAATATATTTTATTTTAAATTATATATTAAATTAAATATAAATTATATTTTAAATTAATAATTTTTATTTCTATTTTGTATTATAATGGGGCATTTACATTTAGAAAATTGTTTTCTTCTACAAATTTTTGCAGGTAAATAAGAAGGATCCGCTATATAAAAATAATCAATGTGCCAGAAAGAAATAAATATATATAGTAATGGCGTAATTTTTTTATAGCATCATTATTAATTTACTTTTATTGAATTCAAATGCGAAATTTACATTTTTATCTATGGCGTCTGTTTTTATTATGAATCCTCAACATTTATAAATGCCAAATAATTTTTTTTCTTGTTGATTTTAAAAATGTTGCCATAAAAATACTCGAATCAAATATATTTTATGGCAACATTTTATAGTGGTTTACAGTATAGTGGCTTAAAAATCTTCTGCAAAATTTTGTCGGGATATATTTCTTTTCTTGTCTCTCATCTGCAAAAAGTCAATGTTATATCTTTTTCATTTTGCAGAAGAAACATTTTGGTCGCATGTAAATGGGGCATAAGCAAACAAAACAATCCGAACGATTTTTTTGGTACACCCTTTTTTACTATAGCCTTTTTTATGTATATGGGCCTCGCCATACTTTAATTCTTTCAGCGTGATTCTCTGATTTCAAAAAATCAATCGACAGCCACATTTGATTTCTTTGCGCATTTGTAGGGGGTACCAAAAAATTCGTTCGGATTGTTTTGTTTGCTTATACGTATTAAAAATAAAAATAATTAATTTAAAACTGTAATATTTAATTAATATGTTTTATTTTAAATTATATATTAAATTAAATATAAATTATATTTTAAATTAATCATTTTTATTATAAGCAAACAAAACAATCCGAACGATGTTTTTGGTACACCCTTTTTTTTACTATAGCCTTTCTTTTTTAATGTATGTGCGTAAAATTATGTTTTTTGATTTATTCATATAGTAAAAAATATTAATTATTCGCTGCGAAAATTGCTTCTTTGGTTGAAAAAATATATTTTTTGCACTCGAAGCAAACATTAAACTAAAATTAACCCAAAAACGACAAATAAACAAGATGTCCTTGAAATATTTATTACGTAATAGTGCGAAGTAATCACTGAATCAAAAAAAAATATTGACGAAAAAAGAATCAACAATTTCCCCGCCAAAAAATTAGTTTATGGGTGAAAGGGAAAGTAACGAAGAAAGTATCACGCAGAATAAATAAACAAAAAAAATATCTGAAATTTATACATCCAATGTCATTGGGTCTCGCCACACTTTAATTCTTTCAGCGTGATTCTTTCCTCGTTTCCTTCCCCTTCACCAACAAACTGTTTTTAGTTTGTTGGTGAAGGGGAAGGAAACGAGGAAAGAATCACGCTGAAAGAATTTGTTACAGGCTGGCTACTGCCAACCTGCAGATATTCACTAAGCTCCTGCAGAGGCCTCCACGGTGATGTTTTGCCGGCTACGTTCTCAGCGAGAAGTGCGAGGGTCGTGGGGTTTGAGGCATGCAGGGCTCCTGGCCTACACCGTGATTAACAGAAAGTTGGGGAAACGCAAATAATAAATAAAAACCGTAGTTCCGCCGAAATTCGTCGGCCGGAACCTGAGGAACGAACAGCAGGTAATCAAAATAATAAATAAATAAGAATAATGATAACGAAAGAGGTGCCTTGGTGCGCGCATCCATCCGAATTCAAACGGGGCCACGCCCTGGTTACGGAATTGGATGCGGGCACCAAGGGACCGCAAACACTAAACCGACATAGAGGGAGTCTCCGCTCCCATCATACCTAACCGAAGAATTTTAATAATTCATTTTATAAAAGAAACAAATACAACGAAGCGAAACAACTTCCCCCTCCACCCGCATCAGGCAAGAACGAAAGAGAGAGAGAGAGCAATGTGTACCGAGCGTGCACCCACCGTGCGGCGCTCGATCACAAAAATTTTCAAAAATTATATCCCCAAAAAAAATTTTAAAATATATATAAAAATAAAATCAAAAAATTCAAAATATATATAAAATTAAAATTAAAGAAAAATTTAAAAACTAAAAAATTGTACCTTAATATTTATAAAAGAATAATGTTGCGGCCTTTGTGCCGTTAGCGTTGCGGCAGACCACCGATAAATAAAACCTAGCCGGTTGGCTACCTCGTTGCGGCAGACCCCGATACCAAAAAAAGATTAAATCGGGCAACCGGTTGGTCGGCTACCCGTTACGTTACGTCTTTGAGGTCTTTCTTAATATTGATAAAAGAATAATGTTGCGGCCTTGGTGCCGTTACGTTGCGGCAGACCACCGAATAAAAATACAATAGCCGGTTGGCTACCGTATCGTTGCGGGGTCTCTCCCCGATACCACAAAACTCAAAAATAAACAATAGCCGGTTGGCTACCGTATCGTTGCGGCTTGATGCCGAAAACTATTTTGGCCTCGCCTGGCCGCCAAAATACGTTGGGCGTTGGCTCGCACAAACCCGAAAAATCCACCTTCCCGTTGCACTGCGGCCACTACAAAATGGCGAACCACCTTCAGGTAAATAACCACTTTGTCATGAGACAACAATAATCATTCTTCAAACAAAATTTTGCAATTTATTTTTATCCAACACAATTATTTTATTATTTTCTATTATAATATAATAATAAATATACACAATAGATTTATATATGCGAAATATACGTAATGATAAATCTATGACGTTTGATGAAGTACATAATAAAACTTAACAAAATATTTTTCCTTCTATTCACTACAATATTTTATATGTTTTCAATTCATTTTATAAATTAACACTTTGCAAAAAAAAAATTAATTAGTTTTATTTTATATTATATATAAGGAATTTTATTTATTATATATTTTCTAAATATATTTCAAACACTCAATTTATAAAAAAAATAATAATGGCATGAAAGAACTTTTGGAACAAAATACCAATACTCCGTGTGGTAAAATTCACTCAAAAACCAAAAATTGACTCTAATATTTAAAAATCACAACTCGAATTTTTTTTTTTTTAAACAAATGGTGTCAAAATCACTACTCGAATGACAAACAAAAAAAATATTCGAGCGTCGCACAGCTCGTAAAACGTTTTAGAAGAAAATGAATCTCTCTTCTCTATCTCTCCTTTATACCAAATTTTCGTTGGTACAAAAGAGAGACATATAAGAAAAAACATTTTTTTCAAAACGTTTTACTTTGCACACACTCGATGCGCATGGTTATCTCTCTCTCTCCCATTTTTGTTCCGTTGCCAACATAACCGAAGAAAACACACAAGAATCCATCCACCAAGACACCACGTTCACACAGTGAAAAACTCGGACGCAAGAAACCATGGAGAATAGAAACAAATTTACAAAAAATGTCTTGTTAAGACAACACAGTCGTAACAAACGTGGGAACGTCCCACACCCTGAGATGTCTCATAAGCCGGGCCTAAAACAAACAACACGAAAATGAAGATAGAGAGAAACGATTAAACACGGATGTCTTTAACATGATAAGTGCCTAGAGATTTGCCATTCAAATCTTCGACGGTATACGCCACCTGCCCTACTTTACCAGAAATTACCGCGGGTTTGAATTTTCCGGCTAATTTCGCGGAGAATTTGTTCGTCGCATCGCTCAACGCAAAAGACCGTATAAAGACGGATTGTCCAACTCGAAAAGAGCGCTTAGTACTACGCAAGTTGTAATGCTGAGCTCCCTTCTCGTATGCCACACGCAGATAATGTATAATACGATCCTTTAACAGATTTACTCGATCTGGCTTAGCCCATGCATGGACTTCACCGGGATCATGTTCATCGAGTAATCGTCGCAGTGAGTAATCCGAACCGTGCATCGACATATGTTGACCGAACACAACATAATGAGGGGAACAATGTATCGAATCGTGTATGGCATTACGTAAAGCAGCCGCAATTTCCTGCAAATTTTTGTCCCACAAATTATGGTCGTGATCGCTCAAATATGAACGAATACTGGCAATTAATGTTCTATTAACACGCTCGGAAGCGTTACTTTGGGGCGAGTACACCGGCGTACGTAAATGGGTTACACCGTATTTAGCTAACAGGTCTTTAAATAGATTCGAGGTGAACTGCTTCCCATTATCGGAGGTAACAATTTCGGGTACGGAGAATAAAAGGAATACCTCATTTTCCAGAAATCGACACAATAATGAGGCAGACGCTTCGCGTAAGGGTTTTAAAACTACGAATTTCGAATAATGATCCAGAACGATAACGATACAGGTATTTCCGAGTTTCGAACGTGGATACGGACCCAAGAAATCGACATATAGTTTTTGAAACGGGCGAGTTGACGTAACCTGAGCTCCCATGCCTGGTTGTGTAGAGAAATTAACAGCTTTGTTCATTTTACATTTAGTGCAGCTAGCAACGTACTGTTTAACTTGCTTTGCCATTTGAGGCCAGTAAAATTGACGCTGAAGGCGTTCGAGAGTTTTGCTGCCGCCTAAATGTGCTGAAGTGGGAGGTACGTGGGCCTGTTCAATAAGCGTTGAAGTTAAGGAATTAGGAATAACAAGTTTCCAATTCGAAAGGTCGGTATCCGTATATTTAAAACCGAACGAAGGGGATATCAACAATTTATCATCCTGGATCTTATAGTTGTGCGAACAATCTTTTAATGAACGAATTTTCGCGATCTGATCGACGTAATCTGGATCTTGAAACGCCACCGAATTTTGATCAACGTGCAGAATTGGGACTGAAGAAGGTATTAACGCATTCACGGAAGGGTCGATGTTTTTACTCGACAAGGCTGGATCTCCAAATTGAACACCAGGATCAGGCGTGCTCTTACTTTCGGAATCATCCTCACAAGGAGCGGATTCATCCGGAAAAGCTCGAGACAACGCATCAGGTACAACGTTAACTGAACCTTTTCGGTATCCAATCTGAAAATCCAGCGCTTGGAGTTTAAGACTCCATCTCGCCAAACGTCCGGAGAGGTCTTTTTGACTCATTAACCAGCGCAAACTGGAATGGTCGGTATAAATGACGAATGGATAACCTTCCACGTAGGGACGGAATTTTCGCACGCTGAGGACGGCAGCGTAGCATTCCAGCTCGGTCACCGAGTAGTTTCGCTGCGCCGCATTGAGCTTATGGGAATAAAACTCAATGGGCCGCTCCACCCCCTCGGCGTCCACCTGAAATAAGACACTACCGACCCCAACGGCACTGGCATCACACTGAATAAAAAAGGGTTTTGTATAATCAGGATGCGTTAAAACTGGGGCAGTTGACAAGGCGGTTTTGAGAGCGTTAAAAGAAGAATCAGCAGCTGCAGACCAACATACTTTAGTGTTTTTACCAGTAAGATCGGTGAGAGAAGAAGCTAAGGAGGCGAAATTTGGAATGAAGCGACGGTACCATCCGCACATTCCCAGAAAACGTCTAATCTGTTTCGTCGTTTTCGGAATAGGGTACTCCAGAATAGCTTTACATTTATCTGGGTTTGTACGGAGGCAGCCATCACCCACAATATAACCTAAATAGTCTACTTCTTTCAACACAAACTTACTTTTGGTCAAATTGATTGTTAAACCAGCGTCCTTCAGATATCCAGCAACCTGTTGTAGCAAATCGAAATGTTCAGCCAGAGTGGAGGATGTGACCAGAAGGTCATCGAGGTACACAAAGACCTTATCGTGCAGTTGGTACGGGATCACGCGGTGCATCAAGCGACAAAGCGTCTGTGGTGCGTTGCATAAGCCAAACGGCATCCCCTTGAACTGATACAAGGGCCGTCCAGGAACCGTAAACGCCGTTTTATCGCGGGATGCTGAGTCGAGTGGGATCTGCCAAAAGGCATCCTTCAAATCAATCGCCGAAATGAATCGGGTGTGTCCCAAACGACCCAACAATCCGTTGATTATGGGCAGCGGATACGAATCCTTGACGGTTGCCTTGTTCAGTTCTCTAGCATCCAAGCACAGACGAACTTTCCCATTGGCCTTACGCACCAACGTGACCGGTGAACACCAGGAACTTTGTGACTCCTCGATAACCCCCAAAGACAACATCCTATCCAACTCGGCATACATGAGTTTCTGGATAGCTGGGGACACGGAATAAAAACGTTGTTTGACTGGTTTTGCGGAACCGACATCGATCATATGAGTGATGAGGGATGTGCGGCCCAAACCTAAAATATCGCTGCTCGGGAAATATTCGCGGATAAGATCCAATTTACGACGATCATCAGATGTTAAAATATGAAATTTGGGTGTGTTGGTAGTTTCACCTAATTCGTCCGAATTATTCAACGCGGAGATTTTTGGGGAAATTCCAAAACGATTCCAAAAATCGATACCCAAATAAAGCGGTTGTTCCAAGGAAGGGACAACGTGAAAATTCATAAATTTAGTGACTCCGTTAAATTCGACGTTAGCTCGGATATAACCAAAAACTCGTTGGACTTGGCCACTCGCGGTAGTTATAGTGGAAGGAAAGTTATGGAATTCAACAAATGGATTTGACATAAGTTTCTCCGATCCACTCCCGAGAACACTGACACTCGCCCCGCTGTCGAGAAGACCCTTAAAAGGAATCTTATTTATAAAGACCTGGGCGTAAGGCCGAGTGTCACTACCCTCGGAAAATAGAACGGAGGAAATCACATCATTTCTCATTGCGACGCGACGGTTCCAATATTTTTTGGAACGCTTTAAACGATCTAACTTTGCCAATGATGGGGCATTATAGAAAAATTTAAGAGCGACAGGAAGGGAGGAAGGATTGGATGGGGAAGAAGGGTCGGAAAAGGAATCATTACTGGCAGACGAGCTTACTTCTTCGTCGGATTCGAATAGGAGCGGATTTCCGCGTCCGTATTGCTCGCTGCGTCCTCCATAATCGGTTTGAGTTGCTCTATCCTCTCTACTATCCGCAGTCTGGGTTGATGTTGATTTGTTCTCTGTACACTCAGTCTGAGTGGAGGTGGATTTGATCTCGGTACACTCTGTCTGCGTGGCCGTTGTGGTGACGACATTTTTACCGTAATGCGAATGCTGTATATAATCTGATCTCGAGTTGTCTGTTGAGATTTGTCCTCCAGGACGTCCCGCCGCTGCCGATGGAAACCTGCTCCCCGTGTGAATTGCGGATACTGAGTTATCAGGTAGAACATCAGTCAAGGGATAATTCTCATGAGAGACATATGCTCCAACATCATCATACGGACTGCCTGATGACTCATTGATCACGCGTCGTGGATGGATTGCAGGGCCCGCCGTAGCTTTGATCCGCCTGAAAGACTCCTCCCAAGCAGAGCAACTTTTGATCAGCTCATTTATGGTGCTAAACCGACGATCGGTGAGATGAAACTGTAACGTCGGCTTCATATTGTTCATGAGGATTTGGATGAGCTCTTCGTCGGAATACGGTTTGCGACATTGCAGGGTAAGAGTCCACACGTGATCATAAAAGTCCAAAAAACTTTCCGTAGGTTGTTGTTTCCGGGCTTCGACCATTCTTCGAATTTCGTAGTTGGTGCGGCGGTCTTGAAATCGCTCGATCAAACCGTTTCGTAGTTCGGTCCAGGTAGCGTGCGGGTTGTGTTTACGAAATGTCCAGTACCATTGTAATGCTATGTCTTTCAAAATGGTATGTAGCTCAAATAGCAAGGTTTGGTCGGATAATCCGCGAGACGAAGCAATGGTGTCTAGCTGAAACAGGAACATGTCGATGGAGATGCCCGCTGGAGATCCTGTGTAATTGAGGCCACTCTCAGACAATAATGGTTGATCGTTAAAGCTTTGATCCAATTCATCTTGCTCGAAAAATGTTATGTCCATGTTGGATGATGTAGGGGTAAGGGAATATTCTTGCTCGATTATGTTTGATAAGGAACAATAACGAAGTCTTTATTAAATTTATTAACAATACAAAAAATTTTAATTCAAAATAACTCTAACTTAAACGGAAGGTTTCAAGTTAAAGAAAATTACAACTAAAGATATTCCACACCCACTATAACTAGATAATAAAAATATAAGCACGCAATATATTTGATAAATAATAAAAGGAATGGTTACCTTACAAATGGGTTGTGGGACCCGTATTCCCACAATTTGTTTAACGACGGATGTAGACGAGATACCCCCGAAAATGGCGCTGTTCGATGAGAACCTATTTTGGGGGGGCTCGTTAAAATCATTTTAATACAACAAAATAACGAAAAATAATAATAATAATACGAAAATCAAACTACCAACACACCCGATAGTACGCCGATAGTGAAATAATACAACGTAAACAGTAAACAATGCAAAATCGCAAAGATAAATCAAGTAATAAGAAAACAAAGGAAGAAATAAGAATAATATGAACTAAAACTACCAACACACCCAGCGGTATGCAGGCAGAATAATAACTTCAAACGATACAAAAAGAAAATAAGAAAAATAAAACCAAAAATGAAGTACTAATAAACCCGAGGGTTCCAATCCAACCCAAAAACTAAATCAAATAAAAATAATCAATAATATCAAAAAAATCAATAAATCAAACATAATTTAAAGAACCTTTAAAATCAAAAGACGAAACGGATGGTATGATGGAAGTGGAAATCCCACTCCATGTCAGCTAAATAATAAAAAAAAAATAAAAAAGTAATAATAATATAATAATAAAGTGTTCTGTTCCTCAAATTTCGGTCGAGAAACCTCGGGAAAAGAAGAAATGAAGCTAACGAACTAAACCCCAGACAAATGACATCCGAGCTCCACCACAATCGGACACAACATAGTGGAAATGGGAAAGAGCTCGGAAGTCGGATGTCTGAAGAATAGGGGATGACACCCCCCATCTACGCGCAATCAAACAGCCGGTGCTGGTTGCGATCGTAGATAGGGAATGTCAACCGGGAGACTGGCTTTGGTGTGCGCGTCCATGCGAATTCAAACAGTGTGAAACACCGGTTTCGACACTGGACGCGCACGCCAAAGGGAGTGCAGCTACAAATCATAAAAAAATAAAAATTAAAATTCGCGAACGTTTGGGCGCCACTGTTACAGGCTGGCTACTGCCAACCTGCAGATATTCACTAAGCTCCTGCAGAGGCCTCCACGGTGATGTTTTGCCGGCTACGTTCTCAGCGAGAAGTGCGAGGGTCGTGGGGTTTGAGGCATGCAGGGCTCCTGGCCTACACCGTGATTAACAGAAAGTTGGGGAAACGCAAATAATAAATAAAAACCGTAGTTCCGCCGAAATTCGTCGGCCGGAACCTGAGGAACGAACAGCAGGTAATCAAAATAATAAATAAATAAGAATAATGATAACGAAAGAGGTGCCTTGGTGCGCGCATCCATCCGAATTCAAACGGGGCCACGCCCTGGTTACGGAATTGGATGCGGGCACCAAGGGACCGCAAACACTAAACCGACATAGAGGGAGTCTCCGCTCCCATCATACCTAACCGAAGAATTTTAATAATTCATTTTATAAAAGAAACAAATACAACGAAGCGAAACAACTTCCCCCTCCACCCGCATCAGGCAAGAACGAAAGAGAGAGAGAGAGCAATGTGTACCGAGCGTGCACCCACCGTGCGGCGCTCGATCACAAAAATTTTCAAAAATTATATCCCCAAAAAAAATTTTAAAATATATATAAAAATAAAATCAAAAAATTCAAAATATATATAAAATTAAAATTAAAGAAAAATTTAAAAACTAAAAAATTGTACCTTAATATTTATAAAAGAATAATGTTGCGGCCTTTGTGCCGTTAGCGTTGCGGCAGACCACCGATAAATAAAACCTAGCCGGTTGGCTACCTCGTTGCGGCAGACCCCGATACCAAAAAAAGATTAAATCGGGCAACCGGTTGGTCGGCTACCCGTTACGTTACGTCTTTGAGGTCTTTCTTAATATTGATAAAAGAATAATGTTGCGGCCTTGGTGCCGTTACGTTGCGGCAGACCACCGAATAAAAATACAATAGCCGGTTGGCTACCGTATCGTTGCGGGGTCTCTCCCCGATACCACAAAACTCAAAAATAAACAATAGCCGGTTGGCTACCGTATCGTTGCGGCTTGATGCCGAAAACTATTTTGGCCTCGCCTGGCCGCCAAAATACGTTGGGCGTTGGCTCGCACAAACCCGAAAAATCCACCTTCCCGTTGCACTGCGGCCACTACAAAATGGCGAACCACCTTCAGGTAAATAACCACTTTGTCATGAGACAACAATAATCATTCTTCAAACAAAATTTTGCAATTTATTTTTATCCAACACAATTATTTTATTATTTTCTATTATAATATAATAATAAATATACACAATAGATTTATATATGCGAAATATACGTAATGATAAATCTATGACGTTTGATGAAGTACATAATAAAACTTAACAAAATATTTTTCCTTCTATTCACTACAATATTTTATATGTTTTCAATTCATTTTATAAATTAACACTTTGCAAAAAAAAAATTAATTAGTTTTATTTTATATTATATATAAGGAATTTTATTTATTATATATTTTCTAAATATATTTCAAACACTCAATTTATAAAAAAAATAATAATGGCATGAAAGAACTTTTGGAACAAAATACCAATACTCCGTGTGGTAAAATTCACTCAAAAACCAAAAATTGACTCTAATATTTAAAAATCACAACTCGAATTTTTTTTTTTTTAAACAAATGGTGTCAAAATCACTACTCGAATGACAAACAAAAAAAATATTCGAGCGTCGCACAGCTCGTAAAACGTTTTAGAAGAAAATGAATCTCTCTTCTCTATCTCTCCTTTATACCAAATTTTCGTTGGTACAAAAGAGAGACATATAAGAAAAAACATTTTTTTCAAAACGTTTTACTTTGCACACACTCGATGCGCATGGTTATCTCTCTCTCTCCCATTTTTGTTCCGTTGCCAACATAACCGAAGAAAACACACAAGAATCCATCCACCAAGACACCACGTTCACACAGTGAAAAACTCGGACGCAAGAAACCATGGAGAATAGAAACAAATTTACAAAAAATGTCTTGTTAAGACAACACAGTCGTAACAAATTAAAGTGTGGAGCCGCGGATTGGGCGCTTTCAGGGCACCCAACAGTTGGGAACATGTTGAGTAAAATCGCGACCAACGCTATGGAAATGTTTAGCATTATGAAATTTTCAAATCAAATTGGCGATGATTTTACAAATCATGATAGGATACCTGAAAGCGCCCAGGGGCTCGATTCTGTGTCGGTGATAATGATAAATGATAAAATTATCATCGATAAAATATAAATTGCGATTCCGAGTTGGTGATATATGATAAATAAATGTCAAATTTAGTGAAAAAACTAAATATTTTATCATACACATTTTGTCGATCAAAAATATTTATCACGGTATTAAAAACTATTTTTTTGTGTTCTTATGTCAATATTTTGAAATTTTGAGTGGAAAACTGATTAAGAACAAATAGATTATAGAACAAATTTAAATGGACAATTTAAAGCATGTAAGGGCAACGAGGGTGAATAATGACCAGAATTACATTTGCTCCAATTTTTGGAAGAACATGTATGTAGATTTGGCCAATGATAAGTATGTATAACGCAATTGAGACTTGTACCCCTGTGCTCTCGCGGAAAAATTTATTACTACGAAAAAGAGTTAACGCGGCTTTTTCTATGAATTATTTATGAAAAGTGATCTTGGAAAGTTTAATATTATTTGTATATTACATTAAAATATAAAAACTATAAATGTCTCTACAATTAATATTAAAATTATCAATTTAAAAATGGAAAAAGTGTCTCGGGTGCATCTGAAGCAAGCTTCATTTTTTTCCACTGGTAGCGTTTTCTGCACTTTCCCTAGTCTCAATTAAATGTATTTGATTTTATTATTAAATATAAACTTATGTAAACCTGCAAGATATCAGTCATCTTATGACGGAGCACATGCGCGAAGTCAACAATATGGGATGATTTGGCAACGGAATTAAATGCATTGAATGGGGCCAATAAGACCGGGAACAAATGGAGGAAGTATTGGCAAGATCAAAGGTATAATAAACTAGTAACATGATGCCTTCAATTTTATATAATTTTTTTCTAATTTTAAAATGAAATCAACGCCTCGTTAAATTCGCTAAATAAAAAAAAATGAATTTTTATTATTTTGACGTTTTTCAAAATAAATCAAAAGCAAACACTGAACTGAAAATAATAAACAGTTTTCTATGACATCTTGCGTAAAATGTTTTAATTAATTAATTTTTTTCATTTTGCACAAGGAATTGCATTTGCTGAATAAATGATAATCTGAACTGATAAACATAAAATGAAAATTTAAATGAATTTTTTTTTCATTATCATTATCACCAACACAGAATCGAGCACCAGTGAAGGACATTTATATTTTGTTAAAATAAAACGATATCGAATTATCTTTGTTTTGCTTGATCCTTCGTAAAGCAATATCGTTCAGTCGTTTAATGTTATGTTGGTTAGTGCATTTCAATATTTGCGTGTTTTTTTTATTTTATTTTATTAAAATAATACAATTATGCAATTGGAAAGCACTAATTGACTTGTATTATTTGTTGTTATGGAATTTAGAAAATGTAACACATACGAACGATTATTTTACGAAACGTTTAAATATGTAATATCCTATTTCATTCTATTTATCTAAAACCTTATGACGAAGAGAGAAACACGATAATTTAAAATCAATTCGTCTATTCTCTAGATTTCTCGTATACGAATACGATCTACAAGTGCATCTACTACCTAGGCATAGTCATATAATTATATAATATGTTTTGTATGCGCTATACTCGATCGTTTAAGCAAATACAAATTTGTGAAAAACTACAAAAAATTCAAAAATGCGCACAATGTTATCAATACTTTCCAAATGCAGCTCTCTCTCTCGTTTATAATAAAATACTTGCATAAAAACAAAATCATCATCATAAAATATTCCGTTATTTTGAAATATTGTTACGATTTTGCCTTGTCACTCAAGGTTCGAATCACTGGATTGTGAATAAATACAACTGCTTCAAATTTGAACTCACACAATTTATTTACACAAGACAATTTATTATACAACACAAAATTCACAATTAATTATTATAATTATAACACACTTTTTAATTATCACTTTAATAATCGCTTTAACAATCACTATAATAATCTTTCTATTTAACCTTCATTGTATCACGTTTAAAATAAGACTCAGCATTCCACGTCAACGCGCGCCTTTATATACCAAAATATTTGTTTCTAGAATAATCCTAAATGCGAATCGAGCAAATATGTTAGTATAGAAATAACGCCTAAATGTTGAGTATAAATCATAAATGCAATTGAACAATTAATGAAATTAACTTATTCTATTCTAATCTAGGTGTCACCGTAACACTACCCCGCACCTAAGCCTGTTCGTCCCGAACATGATCCAGATCACCTCCTCTGTAGAGCGCCAACCCAACTAACATTTTGCCTTATAAATTGTCTTTTAAGAATATTTTTCACTTAAAAGAGCCCTAGAATAACATTCTCCAAGAATGTTTAAACTGAATACTTATTAGCTTCTTGTCAAAGAAATGTCGATTTATAAACTATATTATATTCTTACATGTCATTTTTACACCTTGACAGATTCTGTTGTAATGCTGTTTCTTACATCTCACTTAGTATACTCTTATTGTTTTTAGTGGAAAAGTTTTCTTAGCCAAGATATATTTAGTCTTACAGAGCTCCTAATTTCTTTCTTTATGAGTGTTCTTTAGGATTTCTATTGAACAAGAGTTTTGTAAGATTAAAACATAAACAAATTTTTATAGAGAACGCTATAAGATTCCATATTGTTTAAACTCTTTAACAAGAGCCTTTAAAGTGTGTTTCTTTTAGAAAATATGACATTTGTTTGAGTACCGCAGAAAACTAAACTTAGTGATCGACGTAACTCTAAAACTAATTAATGTTAAAAATCGAGTATTAGATATATTACTGTTTAATTCAGTTTTTTTATTTAAAATAATATAGTAAAATATAAGCCAGTGGCAAAATATTCTCTTAATAATATTCTTGGATAAGTTCTCTTTAAGAAAAACTCATACCTCTCCCTTATTACATACTTACTTTATTTTTACATAGGATAAAGATAAAAATATTCTTTAAATACTCTTAGATGTTTTGTATAAGAAAAACTCATACTTTTCCCTTATTAGATATTTACTATATTCTTTCATAAGAAAATAATTAAAAATATTATTTTAGGTGACATTTCTATCAGTGGCGGGCTCAGGGTAAACTCATTTAACTATTTGATGACAAAGTATACAAATACATAGTATAGCAACAGCATAACCGAGTTGTTGTATCAGGTGAATCAGGCCAAGTCCAGGGAATGGTGTAGAATTATTTGCATATTTTGCTGATTAATTTATATTTATTTCTTCAGTTTTACCGAAGTATATAAACTCAAGCCGACCCTGGAAACTAATTTAAACGTTTTCTTATATGTCACTTATAAGATATTTCACATAGAACGTCATTTCGTCCATATTGGTTTATGAATTTCCAAAGCATCCATTTTCTAATTTTTTAGAAAAGTTTTTTTCAAATGGAATATTTTGGTATATTTTGGCAATTTTAGGAATTTAGTAAGTGCTTTTATAGAGTTTCCTCTCATAACAAGTGCTATATACTATTTTAATTAGTCCATTTTATGATATTTGTTTTTTTTATAATTTTTATTTTTTTAAATAATAATAATTCTTTGTTTTATTATTCGAATTTTTAAGAGCGCAAAAAAATTAGATCAGGTAGCTATTATATTTAATTGAAAAATTTGAATTCGCAGCTAAATTCTATGATAATTTCAATGTAAATTTTAATTATATAAAAAGCAATTAGTTTTTCAAGCATTATCTGTTTTAATTTAATTTATCTGTTTTAATTGTCAATGATAATACCAAGTTTGTTATAAAACTGAATTAAGAGTCATTAAAGTTGTATAATCCTATAACATAATTTTCAAAGATTATAACGATGAATTATATAGGAAGGAATACAACGTAAGTCTTAAAACGCTTTTACATAAGAATTTATATTCTGATAATAACCTCACGAAAGACTACTGTACGACTATTCTTATAACTTATATCATTCTTTCTCAAGAAAGATGAGCCTTATATGATACTTATATACACCTTACACGTCACTTATTTTAACCTTATATGCTCAAAAAGTTCGCCAGAAGACTCTTAAAAGTTTAATATAAGATGCATTTTAACTCTTATATGATGCTTATAAATTTCAAAATTGTTAGTTGGGAAACGCTCTAAATGCACCTCATTTGGTTTACCTTTCCGTCATTTCTCTATGCGATAAACCACGTCGTTCAACTTTTTAATGACAGTGTAAGGTCCTTCCCATGTGGGTTGCAACTTCGGTGATAATTCCTTCTGCCGTTGCGGGTTGTGAAGCCATACCAATTGCCCTTCCTCGAAGCCTTGATTATTTGCTCTTATGTCATATCGAGCTTTCATTCGATCACTTGATATCCGAATTTTCTCCCGTACAAATTGATGTATTTCGTTGAGTTCCTCTTTCATCCGGTCGACGTAGTCCTGTCCGCATAGAGCTGCTGAAGGAACAGCTCCAAACTTTAAATCTCCCGGTAATCGCAGATTGTTCCCAAATATGGTTTTAGCTGGTGTCACTCCTGTTGTGTCATGTACCGCTGATCGGTAGGCCATCAGGAACATTTTTATATGTCGATCCCAGTTACGTTGGTTCCTTTTCACAACCTTTGCTAGATATTCCTCCAATGTGCCATTGAATCTTTCCACCATACCGTCCGACTGTGGGTGTAAAGGCGTCGTTCTTGTTTTATTGATTCCAAGCATCTGACATATCTCCTGAAATACCACCGATTCGAAATTCCTTCCTTGATCCGTGTTCCATCGGTACACCAAATCTGCTAATCCAATTGTTGACCACGGCATCAGCTATTGTTGTTGTCTCCTGATTGGGTATGGGGTACACTTCCGGCCATTTGCTGAAATAATCCATTATTACTAGCACATATTTATTTCCGCTCTCGGTGGTCGGAAATGGCCCCGCCACGTCCATTGCAATTCTTTCAAATGGTGCCCCGACATTATATTGTTTCATGGTTCCACGGCTTTTTCGCGCTGGTCCCTTTACTGCCGCACATTGGTCACATCTTCGACACCATTCTACTACTGACTGTCTACATCCGGACCAGTAGAAACGTTGTCGAATTAAGGCTAGTGTTTTATTAATCCCTAGGTGACCTCCACTTGCTCCTCCATGATACTCCTTGAGGATTTCCGCTATCCGATCTTTTGGCACCACTACCAACAATTGTTTTATTTATTTATTTATTTATTTATTTTATTTAATATAAATGTTTGAAGTTCTTATGAACTTATTACATTAGTGGCAACTACTTTACTTTACCATCCGTGCTTTCCCACTTTCGTTTTAAATATCCATTTTCTATGTGGAGGCTATCCCATTGAGCCCAATAAGCTTTCACAATGGGAGTTTTGTCAGCTATCTCACTCCATGTGGGCCGGTGTTCCTTTTCCTTATGTTCTATGATAAATGACAGGTCAGCATCCCGTAATTGCTCCTTCTTGATCATTTCATCAGTCCATTCCTCATCAGGTAGCACTTGCATAAGCCGAATATCGATGATGTTTTCCTTACCCTCCACACGCCCACAATGCTTGCATTCCACGGGACATGGTCTTCTTGATAATGCGTCGGCATGTCCATGTGCGGTTCCCTTCCGATGTTCAATTTGGAAATCGTAGCTTTGCAAACGTTCGATCCAACGTGCTACTTGTCCCTCTGGATTTTTGAATTGTAGCAACCAGCGCAAAGCTCCATGATCCGTCCGTAGAAGAAATTTTTGGCCATAGAGGTACTTATGGAAGTGCTTAACACATTCCACTATAGCCAACAACTCTTTCCGTGTTACACAATAATTCCGTTCCGGTTTTGATAACATCTTGGAGTAATATGCAATAACTCGCTCGTCACCATTTGTTGCCTGTGATAATACTCCTCCTATACCGTCATTACTTGCATCGGTGTCCAAAATGAATTTAATGTTGGGTATAGGGTATGCGAGGATTGGTGCCTCGCATAATTGACGTCTTAGTTCCACAAATGCCTCTTCCTGATCATCCTTCCATTCGAATGCCTTGTTCTTCCTGGTTAACTCGTGTAAACTCTTGGCAATACTGGCGAATCCTGGCACGAATCGTCTATAATAGGTGCACAATCCAAGGAAGCTCCGTAATTCATGGTATGGATTCCATTGGTTGTTACCTTATGACCCAAATATTTTACTTCCGTTCTAAATAGTTTACAGTTCTTTGGGCTTAGCTTCAATCCGGCGACCTGTATCCGATCCAAAACCTCTGCTAAATTCCTTAAATGCTCGTCGAAATCCTTGCCCATGACGATGATGTTGTCCAAATATACGAGGCACGTCCTCCAATGTAATCCCTTTAGTACGCGCTCCATTAGCTTCATTATCTTTTACCATTCGATCCACTTCTCCTTGCTTTGCCAATGGTAATCTCCTGGGTGGTTGACGAAACGGCATTTCTGCTCCTGTATCTATTCGATGTTTTACCATTGTGGTTCTCCCATTATTGTCCGGTGTACTGCAGAATATTGGCATGTACCGCTCGAGCAATTGTTTTGCCAAATTTTTCTGTTCCTTAGTAAGATCTTCGGTCCATTTCTCCATGAGTTGTTGTACAACCTCTTTCTGCCCTTGCGAGTTAGTCGTATTAATCGGATTTTTCTGCTCACACTTCACTATCGCAGATATTTCTTCGCATTTTTCGATTATTGTCCCTTTCTTGATGGTTTGCGTCTTATCCGAGAGATTTAGAGTCCTAATTGGTACTCTATTATCGCTATCTGGTTTCACCAAGACTTTCCCGATCATAATTTCTCTGGCTCCGCTCTCCGCTTCAATGGCTTCGACAACCCACAACCTGGGTGACCCAGAACCTCCCTCCAATCTTGCCCATAATATTGTTTCCGAGTTCGGTGGCAGCTTCTCCCGATGATCCATTATAATTTGCCTGGTCGTTTCTCTTATAGCGCTAACGTGAAGTGGCAACTCGATATTATCGTAGGTTAAAAAACCCCGTCCAACATCCACCACGAAGCCATTCGTTCTCATGAAGTCCATTCCCAAGATGACTTCGTCTACAATATCTGCAATCAGCACCTCGTGTTGAAAGTGATTTCGCCCAATCCTTATATTTACGACCTTTTTCCCCTTTTATTGCTGAATTTTCTCCAGTCGCCGTTCGTAATTTCATTAAATTAGCTGGTTCCATAATTCCATCGATAATATCCTCACGAACAATCGTATGAGTTGCTCCCGTATCCAGCGTGATCATGCATTTCTTCCCATCAATATCGGCTTCAATTGTCAAGCTGTCACCGCATTTTGCTACTCTCGAAACATGGATGGAGGTTATGAGGCAATCGGTTGTGGGAGCCCCTTCAAGCTGACTCTTTTTAGTTTAACGACTCCTCTGTCGTCTGACGCTCCTTTCTGGATTCTATCTGCTCCTCGTTTGGTCTACGCTTCATAGGAGATGGCGACCTTGCTCGTTTCTTCTTAATCTCCCAACAGTCCCGTGAGATGTGACCTATTCGATCACATACCCAGCATTTAATCCTGCCACTTCCATCTCTGGACCTTGGCGTAGCCCGCGCGGTGTCTATTCTGGAATCAATCTCCACTCGACGAATTTTCATTGCTGGTTTGATGATGGTTTGCACAGTTTCGTTTGTTAACGCACAAGCGATGGTTTCCGTGAAAGTTGCCTTAGGTGACAACATCACAGCTCTGCGCGTCTCAGGATCTCGAATACCGTCAATGAATGCATCCATTTTAATTCGCTCCATGTAATCGGCCGACATATTTGAATGTGCTAAATGCGCGAGCCGCTCAATTGCCGATGAAAATTCCTGTAGCGATTCTCCTGCTCTTTGGTATCGACCCTTCAATTCCATGCGATAGATTTCTCGTTTGTGGTCACTTCCGTATTTTCGATCTAACACCTTCATAATTCCCATGTAAACGTTCCGTTCCTGCTCAGGAATGATTTGTAGTGTTTCTGCCGCTTCGCCTTTAAGAGCCACAATTAACGCTGCAACACATTGTTCTTCAGTCCACTGATTTTGCTTAATCGCCGTTTCGAATTGGAACTTAAAAATACTGAAGGATGTTGTTCCATCAAATGTTGGTGGTTTTATCTTAACTGCATTAACCGTCTGGATCACTTGATGTGTCGTTCCATTCGCCTTGACATCTTGGAGCTCCTTTTCGAGACGTTGAACCTCCCCTTTAACATTTTGAATTTCCGCGTGTACTTCTGTTTGTAGATTTTCCACTTTACCGTGTAGTGTAGAAGATAACTCCAGAAACCTCTCGTCCATTTTCTTTTGGCCAACTTCTATTTGGTTTTTAATGTCCGCTCCTTGTTGCTCCATTTGTACCATCTTCTGTTTCATTTCCTGGTTCAATTGTTTAATGTCCGCTCCTTGTTGTTCCATCTGTTGTTTAATTCCACCCAACTGTTGACCCATCATTTGATTCATAGCTGCCATTAACTGCGATAAATCAAAACTTTCAGATGGGTTTTGTGCTGCTCCGACCACCGTTTGCACGTCCTTTTCTTTCTGGTCCACACTGATCTCATCCGGTTTTTCCTCCTCGAAATCATACTTGTCTGGATTTACACCTTCCTTCTCCATGGCCTCACGTAGTCGCTCCACCAAACTAGCTTTTGTGACTTCACTGGCCAAACCTCGCTGTTTCAGCTGCTCCTTTAATTGCGCAAGCTTTAATTCGTAGAGAATCATTTTTCTTATTATTCACAATCCCACCGCTGTCACCAATTGTTACGATTTTGCCTTGTCACTCAAGGTTCGAATCACTGGATTGTGAATAAATACAACCGCTTCAAATTTGAACTCACACAATTTATTTACACAACACAATTTATTATTCAACACAATTTTCACAATTAATTATTATAATTATGACACACTTTTTAATTATCACTTTAATAATCGCTTTAACAATCACTATAATAATCTTTCTATTTAACCTTCATTGTATCACGTTTAAAATAAGACTCAGCATTCCACGTCAACGCGCGCCTTTATATACCAAAATATTTGTTTCTAGAATAATCCTAAATGCGAATCGAGCAAATATGTTAGTATAGAAATGACGCCTAAATGTTGAGTATAAATCATCAATGCAATTGAACAATAAATGAAATTAACTTATTCTATTCTAATCTAGGTGTCACCGTAACAGTATTGTTACGGTGACACCTAGATTAGAATAGAATAAGTTAATTTCATTAATTGTTCAATTGCATTTATGATTTGGTTCAACATTTAGGCGTCATTTCTATACTAACATATTTGCTTGATGCGCATTTAGTTTTATTCTAGAAACAACTATTTTGGTATATAAAGGCGTACATTAACGTGGAATGCTGAGTCTTATTTTAAACGTGATACAGTGAAGGTTAAATAGAAAGATTATTAAAGTGATTATTAAAGCGATTATTAAAGTGATAATTAAAAAGTGTGTTATAATTGTAATAATTAATTGTTAATTTTGTGTTGTATAATAAATTGTGTTGTGTAAATAAATTGTGTGAGTTCAAATTTAAAGCAGTTGTATTTATTCACAATCCAGTGATTCGAATCTTGAGTGACAAGGCAAAATCGTAACAATATGTTAAAAACTATTAAAATGTGAAATATGTATGTGTGTACTTCCATAATTATGTTTTTGAAATACATTTGCCTTTTCTGCAGATCTGTAGCAATATTCTAGCATCCCATACACACATATGTGAACATAGCATTTTTGTCAAAATTATTTTTTCTACCAATCAAAAATATTTTACAAATACATATATAAAAAAGATTTATCTATTACTATTTATTTAGAAGCACGAACCAGTAATTCAAAGAAGCAGAGTGTGATATGTGCCATTAATGATTAGTTAAATCATCAACAAATAGAATTATTAAAAAATTTAATAATTTTTAACTAGTCAGAGTTATTTTTTATTTAACCCTACCATGTATATTGTATCATATATGATAGAACTATTTCATTTATTTCTTTCCAATCACGACTATTTGCTTCATATAAGAATCTTCTTATACACATTTTAAAAACCTACACCATCACAAAATTTAGTATTCAGTTGAGTATCGCTTGCTGTGGGTGGTGATTAGTTTTTAGCTGCCTGCCAACGTAGATTTTTGATCGTGTTTTTTCAAACTATTCCACATACGACGTGTTCACTCCGACCAAAATGATACAAATTATCTTAATATTTTTAGTGACCCTAACTTCACTCTGTATAATTTTAAGTCAAAACCGCGTCATATATTATATAGTATATTGTTATATTCTGTGACCGCGTGAACAACCAAATTGAAATAAAATTGTATAAATTAGTTTGTACGTCAAAATACGCTTGTCAACAAATAATTTAATTCCAATTTTTAAAGGCGACGATAGCCATTATTTATGACAATATCTACATCATGTGCATATATGTATGTATTATACCTTACAATTAGTGAATCTCTAACACTATCATCTCGAGGAAAATAAAACTCCAACCGTAAATTAGAACATAATTTTCTAGTGTTTCTTGTTGTTCATATAAATATTAATTTAATGTGTAAACATTACTACATAAATGTTAGCAAAATCGTAACCTCTCATCACAATAATTTTTTTTTATACAAAATAGGTATAATGGCTGTGGACCAATTCGAAGGTAAATCTAAGGTAAATGCAATTTTTAACAGTGCACGTGGTAAATTTAAATACATACATACAAACCTATTTTACCCGAAAAACATCTAATATCTGGAAAACGTTTTTTTTCGTATTCTTTCATTTTCTCTTTTATTTACCTTATTTTCTAAAATTGAAATGATTTTTTACTATGTAATTAACTAAAACAAAAATCTTAATAAATGACACTAAAGTTTAAAAAATATTAAAATATGCTGTTTTACTATGAAATTATTAAAAAAATCTTTATCCGGAATTGTTTGTCCCAGTTGTTCCGGATAAAAGACGTTGCACTACTGTTCTAAAAAGTAGGGTCATCGAGCAATAAATATATAAGAGAAATCAAGTAGTGCAAATTTTATAAGCAGGTTTTTCCGAGGTTAATCTTATTTTATAGCTTTAATATATTTATATACACGAATTTAAATTTTTCTAAAAAAATCTAAAATAAGGAAGGTTGATCTAAAATAAGGAACAGCGTTTCAGATTTAGTAGATCAAAAAAGTTATCAACTGTTATCAATCTATCAAAAAAATACACGATTAAAACAAATAAATTGTTATTACTTATTATTTCGATTCAAATAACGAACACGAAGGGAATATTACGAACGGACGAATACTTCTTGCAAATACTCTATAAAAAAATATGACTGTGTAAAATAATTATTTCATTATTTAATAAAATCGGTATAAAATAATAACATTTCTTTCTGTTTCCTTTTTAATAACGTTTAAAAAACAAATAAAAATGATGAGAATATGGCAATATAGATCTGAATTTGAATTACGTGAGCTAGCTAAACTAATACTAATCTGAGAAATCGGAATATTTTTATAAATCAAAAAAATTGATCTAATCAATCTGAAGAAAAATGGGAAACAGCAACAAAATTGATCAGTTCGATCTGAGCTGAAATAAGAAACTACTTTTTAGCACTTAGGGGGTCTATTATGAAACAAATTGATTTGACAAGGCCACAACAAATGGAGGATTCGTTTTGTTTCATAATAGCAATATTCGAAGCCTATCGCATTTTTAGATAGAGATGATATGATAGAGGCGTAAAGGCCCAACCATAACGGCGATCCTAGGTACGTTACCATAATCCTGAAATATCAACAATCAAATAACAAATTATTTCTGATTGCGAATAATATTACAGCATCATGGGGCCCAGGCCCACCTGCGTCCTTAACAGATAAGGTTAGTTAGGAAAAAAGATTAGCAGAGACAAAACTAATACACATACAAACCTCTTTTATCCGGAAAAAACATCTAATATCCGGAAGACGTTTTTTCCGTATTATTTCATTTTCTCTTTTATTTACCTTATTTTCCAAAAATGAAATAATTTTTTTACTATATAATTAACTAAAATGAATTTAAAATCTTAATAAAGGACACTGAAGTTTAAAAAATATTAAAATATGCTGTTTTACTATGAAATTATTAAAAAAAATCTTTATACGGAAACATCTTTTATCCGGAATTGTTTACCCAGCTGTTCCGGATAAAAGAGGTTGCACTGTAATAAGTAATTAAGATAGTTTTCCCTCATCTATAATTTTTTACCCTCATGCCTCATCTTTAATTTTGTACCCTATAATTTTGTACCTTATACGAATAGTAATTTACATTGATTAAAATTTATTTACGCTTTTCTTAATTTTCTAACTAAGGTAAGTAAACTTTTTATTCAAACATTTCCAAAAATCGAAATACACAATAATTAAACTGGCTGAAAACAAGAAAATAATATTCGAGCAACAACAAAATTTCATAACAATTTGACTAGAATGGAGAAACGAAGAAAAAAGAAATTCATTGTATAGTATAGTATATACTTATATAGCTTGCATGTATTTGTATCAAGTCAATGTTTTGGCACCCGCAAGTAGTATTGCCCCCCGGCGTCTTTGGATCATGTTTTTAATATGTATTGAGACGTCTATACAGTTTTATTTTTGTCTATGGTATTCGCAAACGTCACGCAATGGCTTAGTTCGTCGCATAAAATTTCAAATTATAAATACGTTATTGTAAAATAAAAAAACTAATAAAATTATCATTTTGTATTTATTTAAATAAAATCTATTTTAAATTTATATATTTCAGGATTTTGAATTCAAATTGTAAATCAACTAAACCTATTACCATAGAAAAATAAGTTTTACATAGATTTCTCATTTGTATAAAACGAATTAAATTCCAATGTCTTGATTGTATTTGTGACTTTACATTGCTCACAATGTAAAATCACAAATACAATCATGACATTGGAATTTCATTTTTATCTTTCGTTTTATACAAATGAGAAATCTAAGTACTAAAAAATATTTCATAGGGACTTTTATGGTGCCGTATAAAATAAATATACATAGTTAATGTAAATTCACAAAATTTTTATCGCATATTAAATCTTATTTAAGACTAATGAAGTCAGAGCAAATCAAATCACAGTTGTGTTTTTGTACTTTTGTACATTGAACAGGTTTCTAAACTATTCTGATTAAAAACAATCAGGCAGTTAAAAATTTGTATTTTGTATTAAATACTAATGTTTAACATAAAAAAAAATCTAAAATAAGGAAGGTTGATCTAAAATAAGGAACAGCGTTTCAGATTTAGTAGATCAAAAAAGTTATCAACTGTTATCAATCTATCAAAAAAATACACGATTAAAACAAATAAATTGTTATTACTTATTATTTCGATTCAAATAACGAACACGAAGGGAATATTACGAACGGACGAATACTTCTTGCAAATACTCTATAAAAAAATATGACTGTGTAAAATAATTATTTCATTATTTAATAAAATCGGTATAAAATAATAACATTTCTTTCTGTTTCCTTTTTAATAACGTTTAAAAAACAAATAAAAATGATGAGAATATGGCAATATAGATCTGAATTTGAATTACGTGAGCTAGCTAAACTAATACTAATCTGAGAAATCGGAATATTTTTATAAATCAAAAAAATTGATCTAATCAATCTGAAGAAAAATGGGAAACAGCAACAAAATTGATCAGTTCGATCTGAGCTGAAATAAAAAACTACTTTTTAGCACTTAGGGGGTCTATTATGAAACAAATTGATTTGACAAGGCCACAACAAATGGAGGATTCGTTTTGTTTCATAATAGCAATATTCGAAGCCTATCGCATTTTTAGATAGAGATGATATGATAGAGGCGTAAAGGCCCAACCATAACGGCGATCCTAGGTACGTTACCATAATCCTGAAATATCAACAATCAAATAACAAATTATTTCTGATTGCGAATAATATTACAGCATCATGGGGCCCAGGCCCACCTGCGTCCTTAACAGATAAGGTTAGTTAGGAAAAAAGATTAGCAGAGACAAAACTAATACACATACAAACCTCTTTTATCCGGAAAAAACATCTAATATCCGGAAGACGTTTTTTCCGTATTATTTCATTTTCTCTTTTATTTACCTTATTTTCCAAAAATGAAATAATTTTTTTACTATATAATTAACTAAAATGAATTTAAAATCTTAATAAAGGACACTGAAGTTTAAAAAATATTAAAATATGCTGTTTTACTATGAAATTATTAAAAAAAATCTTTATACGGAAACATCTTTTATCCGGAATTGTTTACCCAGCTGTTCCGGATAAAAGAGGTTGCACTGTAATAAGTAATTAAGATAGTTTTCCCTCATCTATAATTTTTTACCCTCATGCCTCATCTTTAATTTTGTACCCTATAATTTTGTACCTTATACGAATAGTAATTTACATTGATTAAAATTTATTTACGCTTTTCTTAATTTTCTAACTAAGGTAAGTAAACTTTTTATTCAAACATTTCCAAAAATCGAAATACACAATAATTAAACTGGCTGAAAACAAGAAAATAATATTCGAGCAACAACAAAATTTCATAACAATTTGACTAGAATGGAGAAACGAAGAAAAAAGAAATTCATTGTATAGTATAGTATATACTTATATAGCTTGCATGTATTTGTATCAAGTCAATGTTTTGGCACCCGCAAGTAGTATTGCCCCCCGGCGTCTTTGGATCATGTTTTTAATATGTATTGAGACGTCTATACAGTTTTATTTTTGTCTATGGTATTCGCAAACGTCACGCAATGGCTTAGTTCGTCGCATAAAATTTCAAATTATAAATACGTTATTGTAAAATAAAAAAACTAATAAAATTATCATTTTGTATTTATTTAAATAAAATCTATTTTAAATTTATATATTTCAGGATTTTGAATTCAAATTGTAAATCAACTAAACCTATTACCATAGAAAAATAAGTTTTACATAGATTTCTCATTTGTATAAAACGAATTAAATTCCAATGTCTTGATTGTATTTGTGACTTTACATTGCTCACAATGTAAAATCACAAATACAATCATGACATTGGAATTTCATTTTTATCTTTCGTTTTATACAAATGAGAAATCTAAGTACTAAAAAATATTTCATAGGGACTTTTATGGTGCCGTATAAAATAAATATACATAGTTAATGTAAATTCACAAAATTTTTATCGCATATTAAATCTTATTTAAGACTAATGAAGTCAGAGCAAATCAAATCACAGTTGTGTTTTTGTACTTTTGTACATTGAACAGGTTTCTAAACTATTCTGATTAAAAACAATCAGGCAGTTAAAAATTTGTATTTTGTATTAAATACTAATGTTTAACATAAGGGCTTTAAAATTCTGCCTTTTATAAATATTTAAAAAAAATCAATTATTTCAATTGTTAGAATAAATATATCGAAAAATATATTTTATAAAATTAGAGCTTAATCTCTTGCTTGCGTCGGCGATCCTTTGCGTATTGGTACCATTTTTTGATTATATGCTCCACTTTACATGAACGAATGGCATTAAACTTTTTAATTGTTCTTCTGAAATTAAATCTAATTAATGAAAAATTTATAAAAATTTTGAAATCGCGCAATATACCTTTCAAAATACGTATCACATATGACAGTATATTTTTCCTTCTTTGTAGATTTCATGTTTAAAATTTGAGTCGTAACTAATTTTTTACACAAATTTATTTGTGAAAAATTAGCGGGTATTTTTATGTGTACGATAATATATACATTGTATATCTGTATATATTTTGGTTTTAAAAATGGCGAAACAAAATCTTAATCGATCTGTGCGTAGTGAAACTAAAAATATTTGTGAAAGTACTGAGATGGTTGAAGAAACTGTTTCTGAAAACATTAGTTATGCTGCCACTTTTGCTGATTTTCAAAAATTTTTTGAACATGTTATTGAAGTTAGGTAAATGATTAGTAAAATCTCCAGCAGCGAAAGTGATTGGGAACATTTTTCAATGGATAGTATAAGCTGAGACAACCTAAAAGAGATATTTCATTCTATGTAAACGTACAAATTTAAACTGTGATTTCATTTTATGTAAATAGCCGCCTACAATCAAATATATTTTGTTTTTTTGCGTATACGTATAAGCAGTTTAACGAAAACTCACAGATACAACGATGACATTGGAATTATCAGAAGTTTGTTTTGTGTTCATTTTTTAGTTCAAATGAAAAATCTAATTGTCTGTGGTATAAGTGATAATGAAACTGCGCAGTTAGGTTTAAATAATATTTAGGAGGATATTTACGAATGAAGTATTGCGCATAATGTTACAAGCGAATGTTTGAACTCCTTATTAAGAATTTTACGGTAATATCATCCCAAAGATGGTAGATCTCTAAACAAAACACCTCGTAAAAACTCGTAAATAATACCAAAGGGCAATGGATCTTATTCACATATAGACATCAACTCATGTTCTTCCTAGAACGTACTGAATTTAAAGAAACTGAAATATCGATTGATATTGAAGTCACAAAAAAAAATCGAATTGTACGAAAACGTACAAATTAAAAATTTTATGAAATTTTTTGGTTATGCCAAAATGTAAAATCATAAAATTTTACTATAAAATGAAATAAAAAATATTTCTTTTCTTTGTCACTCTTATGAAATTTTAATTTTTTTTGCGTATTATCAGTAAAAAAAAATTGCTGTCAGCATTTTTTTTCCATGGAATTAAAGCATAATTTTTCTTTTAATTCAGCAGCTTGATATCCTTGTTTATGGTTTCTATGAAATATATTCAAAACAATAGTCGTTGGGACTTACTTGCCCGTATTTCTTGACCTGATCCAGTTCAGTATAAATTTTATGAAACAACGCCAAGTCTCTTACTAGATTTCAAATCAAAATGCGTTAAACACAAGATCGAATTGCCTGTCCAAATTGTTTTTGGTGTTACTGGTCTATATGGAACATGCAAGAATTCGCCATATTATCCATAATAAGCGTTTCTCTTTCATTACATTTATTTTCAATTGGCTGCAGGGCGGACTTTTATACTGTCCTAGAAGTAAATATCACAGCTGTTGAGGCCTACGTATCATTTGCTGAATTTGCACTTAGTGAGTTTATCATCCGATTTGACATTATGAATATACGGTAAGGCTAGCCTGTATATTCATAATGTCAAACAGGTTTAGGTGTCTTCTATCCATATAATCTAATGGTTATGCTATGATATATGGCATAGATATTTTATTAATATTTGTACTATACAATATCATCATCTCTTTTCAATAAGAGTATTTCCGAGAATAATGTGGGTTGCGGAGTGGATAACAAATATCTATTTAATATATTGAATAATGAACAGTATAATAATTCGACCAGTAATCGATCAGTAATGATTGAATGAAAAAATTGTACCGAACGAATAATAACACAAATTTACAATCCAAGTCTATTTGTATAAATTATGAAACTATGAACACAATGGGCTTTAAAAAGATCTTTTTTAATAACCAATCGATTTGATGCGCTTTTAAGGAAAATGAGTTATTATGTACTCCCTTCTTATTTACTTTTGCATCATCCATTCTCATAAATTCAGTATACTAATCGTTGCAAGTTCGGCAGTGAGTTCTGCGCGTTTATTATAACATCGCTTGAAAATCCAAAATGGTGTTTTAGTCCACTTAATAAATAAATCACAAGACTAAGAAGACAACGTAAGTCCAAAAGACACTTCTCTCACATTTATTAGACCACGAACAAGTTCCAACCGATACTCCTTGATGCATGTGATTACCATACTCGCTACGTGCCGATCGTTCTTGTCCGGATTTTTAAGCGAGAGTCCTGTTATATTTAGGCGGTATCCATACATTTTGTTGTTAGTATTCGTGAAAAGCTTAATGTTTTCGCAGGTACGAGCTGTCAGCCTCGCGGGCCAACGCTTGAATCGCCTTTTGGTGATAAGTTTCGGGAAAGTATGATGCTTGCGAAATTTAGTCCTGTTGAGCTGACCGCTAAACATTGGTAAATAGCAAAAATAGCAAATAAAACCAGCTCAGATATATGATATCTCAAACTCCACAAACCAAAAATTTTGAGACATTCAGTTCGGCATAGAATTAATTAAATAAAGTGGGGTGCTAAATAAATTGAATAATAACAAATAAATTGAATTGCACTTCTGGTGAAACTTATAAATCGATACCCATTATTCGATATTAATCGAAATTTTCATTCGACTGGCCACAACCAACAACGAAATATTTATTTATTGCCATTGGAAAACCTTAAGGTGGTTAGCAGTTTAGAAATGGAACTGTACGTGTAGTTTGAGTACTCATAATTATGTAAACCGGCAACAGC
The DNA here is from genome assembly GCA_947310385.1 of Nephrotoma appendiculata. NCBI lineage: Eukaryota > Metazoa > Arthropoda > Insecta > Diptera > Tipulidae > Nephrotoma > Nephrotoma appendiculata. Next base: position 230,729,424 of record OX371224.1, read on the forward strand.
GAAATATTAATTTTGTTTGCAAATATTGTTAAAATCAATAACAAGTCAATATCAATCAATAATCGAAACAAATTACCTTGATTGTTCAATTTTTGGAAACAAATCTAAATAAATAACATTTATTTTCCAAATGCTATCTTTCCGTTGTATGCTGATTTCATTCATTTTCTCCAAAAACATACTAATTTCTAAAATTGCTAGGTATTTTAATATTAATGAATTCGTCATTATCATCCGTATAGTATACACATAGGAAAACTCTTTAATGTATTTAATTTGGACGAATCAGTCCAAACATACATATATGTATATATAGGAATATACATAATATATACAAAACACAAATATACTATACATATACATATTTGTATAATCTGTAATAGTTAACATACATTTTTTCATTTTCATTGCAAAGTTTTTGATTTTTTCCGTATCAAAATTTTCTAAATATTTTTTTCCCATTTTTTGGTTTACATTTAATTTAGCACACCAAAATAAAAATATTCCGAATACACATTCTTTTCATGCCACGTGTTTAATTTTGATATATCTATATGGATCGATCTCCTCCCCTCCCCTAAGGCCGTTATGTAATTTGTGAACAGCCCCAAAATTATTTCTTAAGATACGCATTGCAATTTGCAAAGTGGAAAGTGCTAAGACTTTGCAAATTATATTATAAAAAACCATACAGTTAGCCGGTTTCAGTTGTTTGATATTTTATAATATTTTTTGCTAAAGGAAAATTGTCTTTGCAATTTGTGATAATTTTAGTTGATACTTTTTAAACTTATATGTACACTAGACAAAATTAAAGCATAGTTTTTTTTGTAATAAAAAAAATCCCGTGGGTCGATTCTGTCTTTCCCTGGGAATTAGGAATTGGGAATTAGGAAAAAATTAATCTTTGTAGCACTTTTTCCCAATTTTTTTTTCCATTTTTATAAAAGTGTATTCTGGCAGTGCTGGGAATAAATTTTTGAGGAAAAGAAATTTAGTTTAAGTGTCGGTCACCCACGGTGTTTTGAAAATTATTTTAAAGTTGCCAAAAATTAATAAAGACATTTTCAATAATTTTTTTTGTTATAAATATGAGTAATTATGATTATTATTTTTCTAAATACAATTATGATTATTTATAAAATAAATATTTTTAAATGAACGGGTTAAAATTCAAAATTGAAATGGAAAGTTTAATTTTTTTTATCCCGTAAACGACTAAATGCGTACGCAAATATTAGTAATAAAAATCTGGTTTAAAACATGTTTAATTGTTTTGATTTTTATTATTTGGCTGCCACATTACATTAAATTACTCGTCATATTATCCGTTACATTATCCATAGTTGTTGTTGTTGTATTTTCTATTTGGTAATTTATGTATTTGCAGAAATCAGCCACAATAATTTTTTTAATAATTATCTTTCTATGTGTTTTCTAAATGATTATGTAAAGTAAAATGCATTCTAATTCGTTGTTTTATTTATTTTATTAGAATTATAAATACAACGTATGCCATAGATTAATTTAAATAATCTTTCCCCGTAGTATTTCATAATTCCCAAGAAACAAAATTGGGAAAAATATTTGTAAAAACTGTAATAATTAGGAAAAAATTATTCCCAAAAAAATATTTTCCTTGTCGCCAGAATACACTTTTAAGGAAATAATTCCTAGCTGCAACAATACTGTCAATTCTTTTCATTTCCTAATTCCCAGGGAAAGACAGAATCGACCCACGGTCAATTTTAATACTACTAGTGTTAAATGATAGCCCATTTATATTTTTATCAGAAACCACATGGAATAAAGTCTACTGCAAGCCAATTATTTAAAATTTCCAAAAATGGTTAATCAAGAGTGCATGTTGTTTAAAATACAACGCAACGATCGGCTTTTGTACCATTGCATATCAATTATTTGTAAATACCACCAGTACCACCAGTAAATGTGTTCTAAAGCAAACACCTAATATAAGATCCATTGTAACATGGCACCTTTTCATGACCTGGAGACGGTTAAAGTCGTCACATTGCATCAAGAAGATTATACTCAAGTACAAATCGCACGAAAATTAGGAATGAACCAATTTTCGGTTTCACGAATACTTATGCGATATGGAGCCCGGAGAATATAAAGAAAAGCCCAGACAAGGACATAAAAGGTGCACAACCGAGCATGACGACCGATTTTTAAATATTAATTCGGTACGAGATCGAAAGCGCACTGCTACTCAACTGAAAAAGGAGTTGCTTAGTGCCCGTCAACTGAATATTAGTGCCTGAAGAATAAGACGAAGATTAAAAGAATCTAACTCCAAAACGGGCCGTAAAAGTTCCACGACTTTTTCCCCGTTACAAATCCAGTTGTTATGAAGTTACTCATAACCATGGAAATTGGGAAACTGATCAATGGGACACTGTTCTCTTTTCAGATGAGACCAGAATCCAATTATAGAAGCCAGATGGACGGAATCTTGTATACAGAAGAGTTGTAGAACGCTTCGCACCGTGTAACATAGTGCAAAATGTAAGCTTTGGTGGAGGTTTAATAATGTTTTGGGGTGGAATTAGTTGGGAGGGCTATACGGAGCTGGTGGAGATTGATTTGAGGATGAATGTAGACTGGTATGTTAATGTTCGCAACATTCTTGGCGATCACGTTTTGCCATATGTGGGTTTCATAGGTTATGCCAGTTTTGTGTTTACGCTTCAGTACACGTAGCTGCAACGGTACATCCATATCTCCAAGTTATCGGCACTCATGCACTTAACCTCTTGCGCTATTTTGACGTACATTGTACGTCTTTGGTAATTTTTGTCTATACTGAAAACGCGTACGCTACTTTGCGTACGTCTACGAAGGAATTTCACTTTGTTATTTTTACATTTCCAAAAGAAAGAATTTATATTTTAACTTTTTCCTTTCCTTTTTCACCGAATAGAAATAATAAAAAAAATCGTGTATTCTGAAAGAGTTGAGGAAAATAGTAAACAATTTTTTTTCAAGAAAGAAAAATCCATATAAAATATAAACAACTTTGGAAGAGAGCCGAAAACAGAGCTGGTACAGAGCTCTCACAATAGAAAAACTTTTCCTTTTGCCTTACAAGTTTGTTTGAAAATAAAACTTGAGAAAAAAAAATCGTCTTTACCTTTAGGAAAAAGTTAGCAAACTCGAAACTTTTGCCTTAAGAAAAGATTAATGAAGTTAGCTGCATTTTAAAATTAAGGTTTAGGGTTGTCATTTTCCAGACAAAACATGTTAAAAAGCACATAAGAACTAATTTATCGGTTTAATATATCTTAAAATTATAATTAATAATATAAAATACAATTTTAAAAATATCAAGATAAATAAAACGAAGTTGGTTTCAATTTAATTTTTTTTTGCTCATTGTGAGAGATACTCTTAAGGTAAAAGTTTTAGGCAAAAGGTAAAGGCATTTTTTTTCTATTGTGAGAGCTCTGTTACACTTAATAAACACATTTTATTAAATATTTTTATTTCTCAAAAATTAGATTTTTGAATATTTTAATTAAAAAATTTGTTCAAAAAGTTTAAAAAATCACTCGATCGATTTCGGCTTGTTAGTTTATTTGATAATATGCTGAACAGTAGGAGAGCTTATTTGCCATTTCTGCAGTTTTTCTGTGAGTTTTGTCATCTTTAAAGTGTTTAATAACTAATTCACGCGTTTCAATACTTGTCAGGAGAACCATTTTTTCAATTATTACAAAATTTCATTTATTTGCACTATATTTGCACTATACTACGCACTATATTATACTACGCACTATATTGACTATAATCGCACAAAACGTTGCTTACAACTGATACTCAAAATTGTTTTCCTTGAAAATTTTGTTTTGTGTAGTAAAAGGACCGCTATTTTCAAAACAAAGAGAGTGCATCATTTTAGCTGTGACATGTTTTTACGTGAAAATTTTGTTTTTTGTTACTATTTTGTTATAAATTGAAATTGTTTATTTGTTTTGTTCTATGAAATTAACAATTAATACTGAAGCTTATAATAAATGTAAATTAAAAATAGATATTTATAGTTGTTTTTTGGATATTTACTTTGAAAATAAAAATAAAAATTGCTTGCATCATTTTGGCTGTGACCCACTATACATTAAATGGAATGATGAGCTCGAATTTATATTTTATGAAAGATATTTCGCGACTTATAAATTACTCGCCATTAGCGTATCAATCAATATTGTTACGGTGACACCTAGATTAGAATAGAATAAGTTAATTTCATTAATTGTTCAATTACGTGTATAATTTATACTCAACATTTAGGCGTATTTCTATACTAACATATTTGCTGCGCATTTAGGATTATTCTAGAAACAAATATTTTGGTATATAAAGGCGCGCGTTGACGTGTATTGCTGAGTATTATTTTAAACGTGATACAGTGAAGGTTAAATAGAAAGATTATTAAAGTGATTATTAAAGCGATTATTAAAGTGATAATTAAAAAGTGTGTTAAAGTGTAATAATTAATTGTGAATTTCGTGTTGTATAATAAATTGTGTTGTGTAAATAAATTGTGTGAGCTAAAAATTTGAAGCAGTGTATTTATTCACAATCCAGTGATTCGAACCTTGATTGACAAGGCAAAATCGTAACAATTGGTGACAGCGGTGGGATTGTGAATAATAAGGAAAATGATTCTCTACGGATTAAAGCTTGCGCAATTAAAGGAGCAACTGACACGGCGAGGTTTGGCCAGTGAAGGCACAAAAGCTAGTTTGGTGGAGCGACTACGTGAGGCCATGGAGAAGGACGGTTTAAATCCAGATGTGTATGATTTCGAGGAGGACAACACGGATGAGATCACTGTGGACAAGAAAGAAAAAGAAGAACAAACGATGGTCGGAACAACACAAAACCCATCTGGAAGTTTTGATTTATCGCAGTTGATGGCAGCTATGAATCAAATGATGGGACAACAGTTGGGTGGAATTAAACAATCGATGGAGCAACAAGGGGCTGACATTAAACAGAAGATGGTACAAATGGAGCAACAAGGAGCGGACATTAAAAACCAAATAGAAGATGGCCAAAAGAAAATAGACGAGAGGTTTTTGGAATTATCTTCTACACTACATGGTAAAGTGGAAAAACTGCAAACAGAAGTACACGCAGAAATTCAAAATGTTAAAGGGACGGTTCAGCAAAAATTTGAATCGGTTGAACAAGATTTTAAACGTCTCGAGAAGGAGCTCCAAGATGTCAAGTCAAATGGAACAACAGGTCAAGTGATCCAGACAGTTAACGCAGTTAAGATAAAACCACCAACATTTGATGGAACAACATCCTTCAGTATTTTTAAGTTCCAATTCGAAACGGCGATTAAGCAAAATCAGTGGACTGAAGAACAATGTGTTGCAGCGTTAATTGTGGCTCTTAAAGGCGAAGCGGCAGAAACACTACAAATCATTCCCGAGCAGGAACGGAACGTTTACATGGGAATTATGAAGGCGTTAGATCGAAAATACGGAAGTGATCACAAACGAGAAATCTATCGCATGGAATTGAAGGGTCGATACAAAAAAGGAGGAGAATCGCTACAGGAATTTTCATCGGCAATTGAGCGGCTCGCGCATTTAGCCCATTCAAATATGTCGGCCGATTACATGGAGCGAATTAAAATAGATGCATTCATTGACGGTATTCGAGATCCTGAGACGCGCAGAGCGGTGATGTTGTCACCTAAGGCAACTTTCACGGAAACCATCGCTTGTGCGTTAACAAACGAAACTGCGCAAACCATCATCAAACCAGCAATGAAAATTCGTCGAGTGGAGATTGATTCCAGAATGGACCCTGAGCGGGCTACGCCAAGGTTCAGATATGGAAGTAGCAGGATTAAATGCTGGGTATGTGATAGAATGGGTCACATCTCACGGGACTGTTGGGAGATTAAGAAGAAACGAGCAAGGTCGCCATCTCCTATGAAGCGTAGACCAAACGAAGAGCAGATAGAATCCAGAAAGGAGCGTCAGACGACAGCGGAGTCGTTAAACTAAAAAGAGTCAGCTTGAAGGGGCAGAAGCTGGCTCCCACAACCGATTGCCCCACAACCTCCATCCATGTTTCTAGAATAGCAAGGAATGGTGACAGCTTAACAATTGAAGCCGATATTGATGGGAAGAAATGCATGATCACGCTGGATACGGGAGCAACACATACGATTGTTCGTGAGGATATTATTGATGGAATTATGGAACCAGCTAATGGCATTAAATTACGAACGGCGACTGGAGAAAATTCAGCAATAAAAGGGAAAAAGGTCGTAAAAATAAGGATTGGACGAAATCACTTTCAACACGAGGTGCTGGTTGCAGATATTGTAGACGAAGTCATCTTGGGAATGGACTTCATGAGAACGAATGGCTTCGTGGTGGATGTTGGACGGGGTGTATTAACCTACGATAATATCGAGTTGCCACTTCACGTTAGCGCCGTTATAGGAGAAACGACCAGGCAAATTATAATGGATCATCGGGAGAAGCTGCCACCAAACTCGGAAACAATAGTATGGGCAAGATTGGAAGGAGGTTCTGGGTCACCCAGGTTGTGGGTTGTGGAAGCCAATGAAGCAGAGAGCGGAGCCAGAGAAATTATGATCGGGAAAGTTTTAGTGAAACCAGACAGCGATAATAGAGTACCAATTAGGACTCTAAATCTCTCGGATAAGACGAAAACCATCAAGAAAGGGACAATAATCGGAAAATGTGAAGAAATATCGGCGATAGTGAAGTGCGAGCAGAAAAATCCGATTAAGACGGCTAACTCGCAAGTGCAGAAAGAGATTATAGATCAACTTATGGAGAAATGGACCGAAGATCTTACCATGGAACAGAAAAGTTTGGCAAAACAATTGCTCGAGCGGTACATGCCAATATTCTGCAGTACATCGGACAATAATGGGAGAACCACAATGGTAAAACATCGAATAGATACAGGAGCAGAAACGCCGATTCGACAACCACCCAGGAGATTACCATTGGCAAAGCAAGGAGAAGTGGATCGAATGGTAAAAGATATGCAAGCAGCAGGGGTAATCGAAACATCAAGCAGTCCATGGAGTTCACCAGTGGTGTTAGTCGAGAAAAAGGATGGTAGCATGAGATTCTGCGTGGATTATCGAAAATTAAATGCTGTGACGAAAAAGGATAGTTACCCATTGCCAAGGATCGATGACACGTTAGACACATTATCGGGTGCTCGAATATTTTCGACATTAGATCTGCAAAGCGGCTATTGGCAAGTGGAAGTCCAGGAGGAAGATCGCGAGAAAACGGCATTCAGTGTGGGTAACGGATTATGGCAATTTAACGTTATGCCATTCGGATTATGTAACGCCCCTGCGACTTTTGAACGGCTAATGGAGCGCGTGCTAAAGGGATTACATTGGAGGACGTGCCTCGTATATTTGGACGACATCATCGTTATGGGCAAGGATTTCGACGAGCATTTAAGGAATTTGGCAGAGGTTTTGGATCGGATACAAGCCGCCGGATTGAAGCTAAGCCCAAAGAAATGCAAACTATTTAGAACGGAAGTAAAATATTTGGGTCATAAGGTAACAACCAATGGAATCCATACCGATGAAGACAAGATCGCAGCAGTGAAGGAATGGCCACGACCTAAAAACTTACATGAATTACGGAGCTTCCTTGGATTGTGTACCTATTATAGACGATTCGTGCCAGGATTCGCCAATATTGCAAAGAGTTTACACGAGTTAACCAGGAAGAACAAGGCATTCGAATGGAAGGATGATCAAGAAGAGGCATTTGTGGAACTAAGACGACGATTATGCGAAGCACCAATCCTCGCATACCCTATACCCAACGTTAAATTCATTTTGGACACCGATGCAAGTAATGATGGTATAGGAGGAGTATTATCACAGGCAACAAATGGTGAGGAGCGAGTTATTGCATATTACTCCAAGATGTTATCAAAACCGGAACGGAATTATTGTGTAACACGGAAAGAGTTGTTGGCTATAGTGGAATGTGTTAAGCACTTCCATAAGTACCTCTATGGCCAAAAATTTCTTCTACGGACGGATCATGGAGCTTTGCGCTGGTTGTTACAATTCAAAAATCCAGAGGGACAAGTAGCACGTTGGATCGAACGTTTGCAAAGCTACGATCTCCAAATTGAACATCGGAAGGGAACCGCACATGGAAATGCCGACGCATTATCAAGAAGGCCATGTCCCGTGGAATGCAAGCATTGTGGGCGTGTGGAGGGTAAGGAAAACATCATCGATATTCGGCTTATGCAAGTGCTACCTGATGAGGAATGGACTGATGAAATGATCAAGAAGGAGCAATTACGGGATGCTGACCTGTCATTCATCATGAAACATAAGGAAAAGGAACACCGGCCCACATGGAGTGAGATAGCTGACAAAGCTCCCATTGTAAAAGCATATTGGGCTCAATGGGATAGCCTCCACATAGAAAATGGATGTTTAAAACGAAAGTGGGAAAGCACGGATGGTAAAGTAAAACAATTGTTGGTAGTGGTGCCAAAAGATCGGATAGCGGAAATCCTCAAGGAGTATCACGGAGGAGCAAGTGGAGGTCACCTAGGGATTAATAAAACATTAGCCAAAATTCGACAACGTTTCTATTGGTCCGGATGTAGACAGTCAGTAGTAGAATGGTGTCGAAGATGTGACCAATGTGCGGCAGTGAAGGGACCAGCACGAAAAAGCCGTGGAACCATGAAACAATATAATGTCGGGGCACCATTTGAGAGAATTGCAATGGACGTGGCGGGGCCATTTCCGACCACCGAGAGCGGAAATAAATATGTGCTAGTAATAATGGATTATTTCAGCAAATGGCCGGAAGTGTACCCCATACCCAATCAGGAGACAACAACAATAGCTGATGCCGTGGTTAACAATTGGATTAGCAGATTTGGTGTACCTATGGAAATTCACACGGATCAAGGAAGGAATTTCGAATCGGTGGTATTTCAGGAGATATGTCAGATGCTTGGAATCAATAAAACAAGAACGACGCCTTTACACCCACAATCGGACGGTATGGTGGAAAGATTCAATGGTACATTGGAGGAATATCTAGCAAAAGCTGTGGAAAGGAACCAACGCAACTGGGATCGACATATACCAATGTTCCTGATGGCCTACCGATCAGCGGTACATGACACAACAGGAGTGACACCAGCTAAAACCATATTTGGGAACAATCTGCGATTACCAGGAGATTTAAAATTTGGGGCTGTTCCATCAGCAGCTCTATGCGGACAGGATTACGTCGACCGAATGAAAGAAGAACTTAATGAAATACATCAATTTGTACGGGAGAAAATTCGAATATCAAGTGATCGAATGAAAGCTCGATATGACATACGAGCAAATAATCAAGGCTTCGAGGAAGGGCAATTGGTATGGCTTCACAACCCGCAACGGCACAAGGGATTATCACCGAAGTTGCAACCCACATGGGAAGGACCTTACACTGTCATTAAAAAGTTGAACGACGTGGTTTATCGCATACAGAAAGGACGGAAAGGTAAACCAAAGGTGGTGCATTTAGAGCGTTTGGCGCTCTACAGAGGAGGTGATCTGGATCCTGTTCGGGACGAACAGGCTTAGGTGGGGGGTAGTGTTACGGTGACACCTAGATTAGAATAGAATAAGTTAATTTCATTAATTGTTCAATTACGTGTATAATTTATACTCATCATTTAGGCGTATTTCTATACTAACATATTTGCTGCGCATTTAGGATTATTCTAGAAACAAATATTTTGGTATATAAAGGCGCGCGTTGACGTGTATTGCTGAGTATTATTTTAAACGTGATACAGTGAAGGTTAAATAGAAAGATTATTAAAGTGATTATTAAAGCGATTATTAAAGTGATAATTAAAAAGTGTGTTAAAGTGTAATAATTAATTGTGAATTTCGTGTTGTATAATAAATTGTGTTGTGTAAATAAATTGTGTGAGCTAAAAATTTGAAGCAGTGTATTTATTCACAATCCAGTGATTCGAACCTTGATTGACAAGGCAAAATCGTAACAATATTGTTACGGTGACACCTAGATTAGAATAGAATAAGTTAATTTCATTAATTATTCAATTGCATTTATGATTTGATTCAACATTTAGGCGTCATTTCTATACTAACATATTTCTCGATGCGCATTTAGGATTATTCTAGAAATAAATATTTTGGTATATAAAGGCGTACGTTGACGTGGAATGCAGAGTCTTATTTTAAACGAGATACAGTGAAGGTTAAATAGAAAGATTATTAAAGTGATTATTAAAGCGATTATTAAAGTGATAATTAAAAAGTGTGTTATAATTGTAATAATTAATTGTTAATTTTGTGTTGTGTAATAAATTGTGTTGTGTAAATAAATTGTGAGTTCAAATTTGAAGCAGTTGTATTTATTCACAATCCAGTGATTCGAACCTTAAGTGACAAGGCAAAATCGTAACAATTGGTGACAGCGGTGAGATTGTAAATAATAAGGAAAATGATTCTCTACGGATTAAAGCTTGCGCAATTAAAGGAGCAACTGACACGACGAGGTTTGGCCAGTGAAGGCACAAAAGCTAGTTTGGTGGAGCGACTACGTGAGGCCATGGAGAAGGAAGGTTTAATCCAGACGTGTATGATTTCGAGGAGGAAAAACAGATGAGATCAGTGAGGATAATAAAGAAAAGGACATACAAACAGTGGTCGGAACAACACAAAACCCATCTGGAAGTTTTGATTTATCTCAGTTGATGGCTGCTATGAATCAAATGATGGGACAACAGTTGGAGGGAATAAAACAATCGAACGAGGGAATGAAACAACAGATGGAACAATAAGGGGCGGACATTAAACTACAAATGAAATTGTCGAACCAGGACATGAAACAGCAGATGGAGCAACAAGGGGCGGACATTAAAAACCAAATAGAAGATGGCGAAAAGAAAATGAACGAGAGGTTTCTGGAGTTATCTTCTACACTACACGGTAAAGTGGAAAAACTGCAAACAGAAGTACACGCAGAAATTCATAATGTTAAACAAGATCTACAAACGGAAGTTAAACGTCTCGAGAAGGAGCTCCAAGACGTCAAGGCGAATGGAACGACACATTAAGTGATCCAGACAGTTAATGCAGTTAAGATAAAACCACCAACATTTGATGGAACAGCATCCTTCAGTATTTTTAAGTTCCAATTCGAAACGGCCATTAAGCAAAATCAGTGGACTGAAGAACAATGTGTTGCAGCATTAATTGTGGCTCTTAAAGGCGAAGCGGCAGAAACACTACAAATCATTCCCCAGCAGGAACGGAACGTTTACATGGGAATTATGAAGGCGTTAGAAAATACGGAAGTGACCACAAACGAGAAATCTATCGCATGGAATTGAAGGGTCGATACCAAAGAGCAGGATAATCGCTACAAGAATTTTCATCGGCAATTGAGCGGCTCGCGCATTTAGCACATTCAAATATGTCGGCCGATTACATGGAGTGAATTAAAATAGATGCATTCATTGACGGTATTCGAGATCCTGAGACGCGCAGAGCTGTGATGTTGTCACCTAAGGCAACTTTCACGGAAACCATCGCCTGTACGTTAACAAACGAAACTGCGCAAACCATCATCAAACCAGGAATGAAAATTCGTGGAGATTGATCCCAGAATACACACCACGCGGGCTACGCCAAGATTCAGAGATGGAAGTGGCAGGATTAAATGCTGGGTATGTGATAGAATGGGTCACATCTCACGGGACTGTTGGGAAATTAAGAAGAAACGAGCAAGGTCGCCATCTCCTATGAAGCGTAGAACAAATGAAGTGCAGATAGAATCCAGAAAGGTCAGACGACAGCGGAGTCGTTAAACTAAAAAGAGTCAGCTTGAAGGGGCAGAAGCTGGCTCCCACAACCGATTGCCTCATAACCTCCATCCATGTTTCGAGAATAGCAAAATGCGGTGACAGCTTGACAATTGAAGCCGATATTGATGGCAAGAAATGCATGATCACGCTGGATACGGGAGCAACTCATACGATTGTTCGTGAGGATATTATCGATGGAATTATAGAACCAGCTAATGGAATGAAATTACGAACGGCGACTGGAGAAAATTCAGCAAAAAAAGGGAAAAAGGTCGTAAAAATAAGGATTGGGCGAAATCACTTTCAACACGAGGTGCTGGTTGCAGATATTGTAGACGAAGTCATCCTGGGGATGGACTTCATGAGAACGAATGGCTTCGTGGTGGATGTTGGACGGGGTGTTTTAACCTACGATAATATCGATTTGCCACTTCACGTTAGCGCTATAGGAGAAACGACCAGGCAAATTATAATGGATCATCGGGAGAAGCTGCCACCGAACTCAGAAACAATAGTATGGGCAAAATTGGAGGGAGGTTCTGGGTTACCCAGGTTGTGGGTTGTGGAAGCCAATGAAGCGGAGAGCGGAGCCCGAGAAATTATGATCGGAAAAGTTCTGGTGAAACCAGACAGCTATAATAGAGTACCAATTAGGACTCTAAATCTCTCGGATAAGTCGAAAACCATCAAGAAAGGGACAATAATCGGAAAATGTGAAGAAATATCTGCGATAGTGAAGTGCGAGCAGAAAAATCCGATTAAGACGGCTAACTCGCAAGAGCAGAAAGAGGTTGTAGAACAACTCATGGAGAAATGGACCGAAGATCTCACCATGGAACAGAAAAATTTGGCAAAACAATTGCTCGAGCGGTACATGCCAATATTCTGCAGTGCATCAGACAATAATGGGAGAACCACAATGGTAAAACATCGAATAGATACAGGAGCAGAAACGCCGATTCACCAACCACCCAGGAGATTACCATGGGCAAAGCAATGAGAGGTGGATCGAATGGTAAGAGATATGCAAGCAGCAGGGGTAATCGAGATATCGTGGGCGTGTGGAGGGTAATGAAAACATCGTTGATATTCGGCTTATGCAAGTGCTACCTGATGAGGAATGGACTGATGAAATGACCAAGAAGGCGCAATTACGGGATGCTGCCCTATCATTCATCATAAAACATAAGGAAAAGGAACACCGGCCCACATGGAGTGAGATAGCCGACAAAACTCCCATTGTAAAAGTTTATTGGGCTCAATGGGATAGCCTCCACATAGAAAATGGATGTTTAAAAAGAAAGTGGGAAAGCACGGATGGTAAAGTAAAACAATTGTTGGTAGTGGTGCCAAAAGGTCGGATAGCGGAAATCCGGTCTTTTAACGTGCTAAGTACTTTTATCATGTCTGATGTAATTTTATTTCGTACAAATACATGTTCTATTGATATAACTTTTAAAACTGGTTAAAATTCTCATAATTTAAAAGTAACGAATTTTATTTTTGTTTTTAACGTGATTTTTAATAAATTCTGGGCTGGACTAGCTTCACACAAGAGCAAATGGGGTTTTTATTGATTAGTGTTGCCTGTTGATTTTTCTTTTATTTTCTGGGATAGAATCGTGGGATGACTTCACATACGTCATTCTCATCTTTTTTGTTTGTTTTTGCAAACGTTATTAAAAATGAAACAGAAAGATATATTAATTATTATTTTATACTGATTTTATTAAATAATGAAATAATTATTTTATACAGCCATATTTTTTTATAGAGTATTTGTAAGAAGTGGTACAATTTCACATTCCTGGTAAAATTTCCTGAGACTAAATTAGCACGTTAATATTCCCTTCGTGTTCGTATTCTCTCTCTCTCTAGTATTTACATCCCATGAAGGGATTTTGCCGCCCGCACTATGGTCCTCCATCCTTCTCGGTCCATCGCTCTCGTCCTCCAATTTCGACATCCTAATACGAGTAGGTCTTGTTCGACGTCGTCACGCCAGCGCAGTCGGGTCTTCCTCTACGACGTACTCCGGCTGGTTGTTGATGGAACACTTTGTAAATCATTCGTTGTTGTGGAGACCTTGCAACGTGGCCGAGCCATCTCACTCGATTAGATTTAATGAAGCCGATAATATCGCTACCTCCGAGAAGTTGCTTTATTTAGTGGTTCATGCGAATCCAGTATTCATTGTTCGCAACTTTAATAGGACCAAAAATTGAACGGATGACCTTTCTTTCGAAGGTAGATAATAATCTACAGTCATTAGAGGTCATGGTCCAGCTCTCGCTTCCGAAAGTCAGCACAGGTCTTATAAGTGCTTTATAAAGTGCGAGCTTGCACGACTGCGATAGGTGTTTAGATCGCAATAATTTTGATTGGGCGTAGAAAACTCGTTGTCCGGCAGCGATTCGGGCTTTTATTTCTGCCTGCATATCATTCAAGGATGTTATAAGTGACCCGAGGTATTTAAAATTTTCGACGCTATCAAAGTTATGGTCGCCAATTTCGAGATTTGCCATTGAGATGTTCCTGGGTGTTGTTAAGAATTTTGTTTTGGTACTGTTCACCTCCAAACCAAGTCTTCTTGCGCAGCGATTGAGCGGTATGAAACTGTCCTTGATGTCGCTAGGTCTTCGGCCAAGAAGCACGATATCATCTGCATACCCAAGAATTTGGCCTGATTTATTGAATATACAGCGCGAAGTTTCAATGTTGCTTTTCCTCACTACGTACTCAAGCGCCAAATTGAACAGCACAGGCGCGAGTGCATCTCCTTGTCGAACACCAGATGTTATTTGAAAGGAGTCTGATACAGTTCCTTCAATTACAATTCTACATACAGATCCAGACGTTGTTAATTTACACAGAGAAACGAGTTTCTCTGGGATTCCCAGGCATATGAGCGCGGCCCATAGGTTATCGCGGTTTATACTGTCATACGCTTGTCTGAAGTCTATATATAGCTGATGTATGGTTATGTTGTACTCCCAACATTTTTCCAAGATCATCCTCATGGTGAAACACTGGTCAGTGGTCGATCGGTTGGGATGAAAACCACACTGATAGTCGCCAATGATGTTTTCGGCGAAAGGGATGAGTCTGGCAAGTACAACATTAGCCAACACTTTGTAAGCAGTGTTCAATAGGGCTATGCCACGAAAGTTTTCACATTTAAGACGGTCATCTTTTTTATGCAACGGACATATGAGCGCGGTCTTCCAATTGCAAGGAATTGCATTCCATCGAGACCGGGTGCCTTGCCGTTTTTCAATCGACTTATAGCTGCGTCTACTTCCTCTACTGTGGGATATTCGACAATGACCTCTTCACCTGGCGGAGCTATTGCTCTAATGGGGGTCACTTCGTCATTCCGGTTTAGCAGACTTTGAAAGTAGGTTTGCCATACTGAGAGAACATCAGCCACATCAGTGTTCGTATTCGTCCTTTCGTAATATTCCCTTCGTATTCGTTATTTGAATCCAAATAATAAGTAATAACAATTAAAATGCATTTTTCATAAAATTATTGTGTATTTTTTCGATGTTACATTAATATGTATTAACGGCTTTAAAAATTAAACAGCAAATTTTTGTGTTGTTCTACTGTGCAATCGTAAAAAAAAACAAAAAGCTTATTGAAAATATAATTTGAAATTTAAATTTCCTTGGTAAAATTGATTGAGTCATCAGGATTTCGGCTAGCAAATTGCTTGCTTGCTAACCAATCGGGTACCTACCCCTATGTCTCCTTACTAAGGAAATAATTTCGAATTGATTTACTCAGTCGAAATTTTTCCCTAGTAGGAGGGAACAATTATGTTTCTTAAGGCGACATAGCACCTTCAAATTTTCAAAAAATCGAAATTTTTTTTATGATAGAATATGTTAGAATGAACGTTTAAAAACATGATTTTAATGATATAAACATGAAAATCCCCAAAAAAAAAATTATTTTATTTATTGCGAAGCGCGCCAAAGTCGTTTTTTACGCGGTTATCTCGAAATGACGAACTTTAAACGCGGTTATCTCGAAATGACGTTTTTCAAATTAGCGTGCAAGATTGAGAAAAAACTACTTATCCAATCGTTCTAAAATTTTAACACGTTGATCTACATATATTTCTGCTCAGAATGAACTACGGAAGGAAAAATCGGCTTTCAATTTTTTGAGTTACAACTAATTGGGGGGGACAAAAAAGCTGCATTTTCGAAAAAATGCCGCCATTTTTTTATTTTTCAACCAATTTTTTTCCTTTTAGTTCATTCCAAGGGCGATTTAATGCTGAATAAAACCCCGTTTTGTTAGACGTTTCTGAGAGTAGTTATGATGCACGCCGCGAATTTTCAGTGTTTGTGGAAAACCCTTGTAGCAGACGACCTTGGGCTAAAAAAAAATCTAAAACATTTTTTTTTGTACTTTTGACTTTTTTGTCAGTTTAATAAAATGTCAATGGAAAGTTTCATTAAAAGATATGTATCTCTTTTTATTCCATTAAAAAAAATCTTTGAAAAACTTTTTTTTTTCAATTTTGAAGGTGCTATGTCCCCTTAATTTAAAAAAAGAAAAGGAATTTAAAAAAAATGATTAAAGTAGTCGGCGAAAAATTGGAATAATATAGAGAGTTTCAAAGCAAATTGTATTTCGATTGGGGAAATTTCCACCGATTTCAAGAATACGACCCCAGGAATGAGAATCTAGATCTATCTTATTAGAAAATTTAATGGTAGTTACTGCATTAGAATGCAGCTTTTCATTATAAATATTTGACCGTTTTACCGAATTTAGTGAAAGTATCGAACGAATCATTTACATTCGCTCGATGCACTGCATTTTGTGCTACGCAGAATTTTTCTTTATTGGTTTACTATAAAATAAAACATCTGAGTTAACTTAAAACAAATCTTACAATTAACATAAATATCTTTTCACAAACTATCTTGAAGGATCAGTCTTTAATAATTGTGGTATAGTAAACTAATATTAATTAAATTATCTCAGTTTGCTTAAGTTTCAACGATAAGTCTATTGGTTCGATTTGTTCATTTGTTGTGGTATCAGGAAAATTAAAATCGTTTGCTTTACTTGCAACCGCCTCATTAATGGGCCAAAAATAATTTTCCATAATTTCGCCATCTTCTTTATAATTAATATCTTTAATTGTATATAAACAATCATTAAGACTACTACTATACATATCGAAGTATTTTAAATCATCATCGCCTGCATTTTGTTCATTTAATAAGCAATGAATTTTAAACCAATTAGATCTTCGGCCGTAACGCGAACCATTTTTGGACATTCCGACTATTAAACATTTTTTGAGTCTACATTCCTTACACGTGGTACGATTAGTTTTTGTGATGATACATTTATAATGGTTTTTACATTTTGATATTGTGGTTTGGTTATTGTATGTTCGGCCAAAGAATGACTGTAATTATATAAAGAAATATAAACATTTTTGTTGTGGTTAAATCTTGTAATGTATTTACTTACTTTACATCCTTCGCATGTAAATGCGCCAAAATGGAAACCAGCTGCAAATTCTCCACACACTTTGCATAATTGATTCATCTGGAATTGAAACAAATATTGATTAACTCTTTCTTCAGTTAGATTGTTTTAATGGATTTCCTTCTGTGCCTCACCAAACCCTAGGAACGGTATTTTTGTTTATTTCAAATCAATGAACCTTTTATAGATAGTTCTTATTACAAAATATGATTTATTAACTCTAGTGATTATTATCGTCGGCAAATTATAATTACAAATAAGGCCCCTTTATCTATTATACTAAACTGCGAACGGAGCTTCTAAAAACACGAGTTTTTATAAATCAACTTAAATTTAATAATAGCCAGTTGAATACATCGAGTCGTGGATTATTTGTGTATTAGTATTTTAATATCATCGTTTATCGTTGTGTAAAATAGTTATAATTTCGATAAGAGCGCGACACCGCTTGCAGTTACATTGGCCCGAACTACCCGTTTAATAAAGCGAATTACACTTAGAAAGTGCACTAATTTGTGGTCGGACGATGAATAATAATTGTTTGAGACTATGATAGCTTAAGTTAAATTTTGCTAATTTAAAATTAAATAGTGATTTTGTTTAAACTAAATAAAGATAAAATATTCCTCTATATAACAAAAACAAATAAAAGTCATTATAAAAGTTCTATAGTGTTCTTGCAAAGTCCTTGTTCTCTATAGTTCTGTAGAATAACAGAACTGTGCAGAGCCGCAGATATCAAGGATATTGTTACGATTTTGCCTTGTCAATCAAGGTTCGAATCACTGGATTGTGAATAAATACACTGCTTCAAATTTTTAGCTCACACAATTTATTTACACAACACAATTTATTATACAACACGAAATTCACAATTAATTATTACACTTATAACACACTTTTTAATTATCACTTTAATAATCGCTTTAATAATCACTTTAATAATCTTTCTATTTAACCTTCACTGTATCACGTTTAAAATAATACTCAGCATTCCACGTCAACGCGCGCCCTTATATACCAAAATATTTGTTTCTAGAATAATCCTAAATGCGCAGCAAATATGTTAGTATAGAAATACGCCTAAATGTTGAGTATAAATTATAAATGTAATCGAACAATTAATGAAATTAACTTATTCTATTCTATTCTAGGTGTCACCGTAACACTACCCCCCACCTAAGCCTGTTCGTCCCGAACAGGATCCAGATCACCTCCTCTGTAGAGCGCCAAACGCTCTAAATGCACCACCTTTGGTTTACCTTTCCGTCCTTTCTGTATGCGATAAACCACATCGTTCAACTTTTTAATGACAGTGTAAGGTCCTTCCCATGTGGGTTGCAACTTCGGTGATAATCCCTTGTGCCGTTGCGGGTTGTGAAGCCATACCAATTGCCCTTCCTCGAAGCCTTGATTATTTGCTCGTATGTCATATCGAGCTTTCATTCGATCACTTGATATTCGAATTTTCTCCCGTACAAATTGATGTATTTCATTAAGTTCCTCTTTCATCCGGTCGACGTAATCCTGTCCGCATAGAGCTGCTGATGGAACAGCCCCAAACTTTAAATCTCCTGGTAATCGCAGATTGTTCCCAAATATGGTTTTAGCAGGTGTCACTCCTGTTGTGTCATGTACCGCTGATCGGTAGGCCATCAGGAACATTGGTATATGTCGATCCCAGTTGCGTTGGTTCCTTTCCACAACTTTCGCTAGATACTCCTCCAATGTGCCATTGAATCTTTCCACCATACCGTCCGATTGTGGGTGTAAAGGCGTCGTTCTTGTTTTATTGATTCCAAGCATCTGACATATCTCCTGAAATACCACCGATTCGAAATTCCTTCCTTGATCCGTGTGAATTTCCATCGGTACACCAAATCTGCTAATCCAATTGTTGACCACGGCATCAGCTATGGTTGTTGTTTCCTGATTGGGTATGGGGTACACTTCCGGCCATTTGCTGAAATAATCCATTATTACTAGCACATATTTATTTCCGCTCTCGGTGGTCGGAAATGGCCCCGCCACATCCATTGCAATTCTCTCAAATGGTGCCCCGACATTATATTGTTTCATGGTTCCATAGCTTTTTCGTGCTGGTCCCTTTACTGCCGCACATTGGTCACATCTTCGACACCATTCTACTACTGACTGTCTACATCCGGACCAGTAGAAACGTTGGCGAATTTTGGCCAATGTTTTATTAATCCCTAGGTGACCTCCACTTGCTCCTCCGTGATACTCCTTGAGGATTTCCGCTATCCGATCTTTTGGCACCACTACCAACAATTGTTTTACTTTACCATCCGTGCTTTCCCACTTTCGTTTTAAACATCCATTTTCTATGTGGAGGCTATCCCATTGAGCCCAATATGCTTTTACAATGGGAGCTTTGTCAGCTATCTCACTCCATGTGGGCCGGTGTTCTTTTTCCTTATATTTCATGATGAATGACAGGTCAGCATCCCGTAATTGCTCCTTCTTGATCATTTCATCAGTCCATTCCTCATCAGGTAGCACTTGCATAAGCCGAATATCGATGATGTTTTCCTTACCCTCCACACGACCACAATGCTTGCATTCCACGGGACATGGCCTTCTTGATAATGCGTCGGCATTTCCATGTGCGGTTCCCTTCCGATGTTCAATTTGGAAATCGTAGCTTTGCAAACGTTCGATCCAACGTGCTACTTGTCCCTCTGGATTTTTGAATTGTAACAACCAGCGCAAAGCTCCATGAT
Organism: Nephrotoma appendiculata; assembly: GCA_947310385.1. NCBI lineage: Eukaryota > Metazoa > Arthropoda > Insecta > Diptera > Tipulidae > Nephrotoma > Nephrotoma appendiculata. Next base: position 230,749,610 of record OX371224.1, read on the forward strand.
CCGTCCGTAGAAGAAATTTTTGGCCATAGAGGTACTTATGGAAGTGCTTAACACATTCCACTATAGCCAACAACTCTTTCCGTGTAACACAATAATTCCGTTCCGGTTTTGATAACATCTTGGAGTAATATGCAATAACTCGCTCCTCACCATTTGTTGCCTGTGATAATACTCCTCCTATACCATCATTACTTGCATCGGTGTCCAAAATGAATTTATTGTTGGGTATAGGGTATGCGAGGATTGGTGCTTCGCATAATCGACGTCTTAGTTCCACAAATGCCTCTTCCTGATCATCCTTCCATTCGAATGCCTTGTTCTTCCTGGTTAACTCGTGTAAACTCTTTGCAATATTGGCGAATCCTGGCACGAATCGTCTATAATAGGTACACAATCCAAGGAAGCTCCGTAATTCATGTAAGTTTTTAGGTCGTGGCCATTCCTTCACCGCTGCGATCTTGTCTTCATCGGTATGGATTCCATTGGTTGTTACCTTATGACCCAAATATTTTACTTCCGTTCTAAATAGTTTGCATTTCTTTGGGCTTAGCTTCAATCCGGCGGCTTGTATCCGATCCAAAACCTCTGCCAAATTCCTTAAATGCTCGTCGAAATCCTTGCCCATAACGATGATGTCATCCAAATATACGAGGCACGTCCTCCAATGTAATCCCTTTAGCACGCGCTCCATTAGCCGTTCAAAAGTCGCAGGGGCATTACATAATCCGAATGGCATAACGTTAAATTGCCATAATCCGTTACCCACACTGAATGCCGTTTTCTCGCGATCTTCCTCCTGGACTTCCACTTGCCAATAGCCGCTTTGCAGATCTAATGTCGAAAATATTCGAGCACCCGATAATGTGTCTAACGTGTCATCGATCCTTGGCAATGGGTAACTATCCTTTTTCGTCACAGCATTTAATTTTCGGTAATCCACGCAGAATCTCATGCTACCATCCTTTTTCTCGACTAACACCACTGGTGAACTCCATGGACTGCTTGATGTTTCGATTACCCCTGCTGCTTGCATATCTTTTACCATTCGATCCACTTCTCCTTGCTTTGCCAATGGTAATCTCCTGGGTGGTTGGCGATTCGGCATTTCTGCTCCTGTATCTATTCGATGTTTTACCATTGTAGTTCTCCCATTATTGTCCGGTGTACTGCAGAATATTGGCATGTACCGCTCGAGCAATTGTTTTGCCATATTTTTCTGTTCGTTGGTAAGATCTTCGGTCCATTTCTCCATGAATTGTTCTACAACTTCTTTCTGCCCTTGCGAGTTACTCGTATTAATCGGATTTTTCTGCTCGCACTTCACTATCGCAGATATTTCTTCACATTTTCCGATTATTGTCCCTTTCTTGATGGTTTTCGTCTTATCCGAGAGATTTAGAGTCCTAATTGGTACTCTATTATCGCTGTCTGGTTTCACTAGGACTTTCCCGATCATAATTTCTCTGGCTCCGCTCTCCGCTTCATTGGCTTCAACAACCCACAACCTGGGTGACCCAGAATCTCCATCCAATCTTGCCCATACTACTGTTTCCGAGTTCGGTGGCAACTTCTCCCGATGATCCATTATAATTTGCCTGCTCGTTTCTCCTATAGCGGCGCTAACGTGAAGTGGCAACTCGATATTATTACATTCGTTCTCATGAAGTCCATCCCCAAGATGACTTCGTCTACAATATCTGCAACCAGCACCTCGTGTTGAAAGTAATTTCGCCCAATCCTTATTTTTACGACCTTTTTCCCTTTTATTGCTGAATTTTCTCCAGTCGCCGTTCGTAACTTCATTCCATTAGCTGGTTCCATAACTCCATAGATAATATCCTCACGAACAATCGTATGAGTTGCTCCCGTATCCAGCGTGATCATGCATTTCTTCCCATCAATATCGGCTTCAATTGTTAAGCTATCACCGCTCCTTGCTATTCTCGAAACATGGATGGAGGTTATGGGGCAATCGGTTGTGGGAGTCAGCTTCTGCCCCTTCAAGCTGACTCTTTTTAGTTTAACGACTCCACTGTCGTCTGACGCTCCTTTCTGGATTCTATCTGCTCTTCGTTTGGTCTACGCTTCATAGGAGATGGCGACCTTGCTCGTTTCTTTTTAATCTCCCAACAGTCCCGTGAGATGTGGCCCATTCTATCACATACCCAGCATCTAATCCTGCCACTTCCATCTCTGAACCTTGGCGTAGCCCGTGCGGTGTCTAAACTGGAATCAATCTCCACTCGACGAATTTTCATTGCTGGTTTGATGATGGTTTGCGCAGTTTCGTTTGTTAACGCACAAGCGATGGTTTCCGTAAAAGTTGCCTTAGGTGACAACATCACCGCTCTGCGCGTCTCAGGATCTCGAATACCGTCAATGAATGCATCCATTTTAATTCGCTCCATGTAATCGGCCGACATATTTGAATGTACTAAATGCGCGAGCCGCTCAATTGCCGATGAAAATTCCTGTAGCGATTCTCCTGCTCTTTGGTATCGACCCTTCAATTCCATGCGATAGATTTCTCGTTTGTGGTCACTTCCGTATTTTCGATCCAACGCCTTCATAATTCCCATGTAAACGTTCCGTTCCTGCTCGGGAATGATTTGTAGTGTTTCCGCCGCTTCGCCTTTAAGAGCCACAATTAACGCTGCAACACATTGTTCTTCAGTCCACTGATTTTGCTTAATGGCCGTTTCGAATTGGAACTTAAAAATACTGAAGGATGTTGTTCCATCAAATGTTGGTGGTTTTATCTTAACTGCATTAACCGTCTGAATCACTTGCTGTGTCGTTCCATTCGCCTTGACATCTTTGAGCTCCTTCTCGAGACGTTTAAAATCTTGTTCAACCGATTCAAATTTTTGTTGAACCGTCCCTTTAACATTTTGAATTTCTGCGTGTACTTCTGTTTGCAGTTTTTCCACTTTACCGTGTAGTGTAGATGATAACTCCAGAAACCTCTCGTCCATTTTCTTTTGGCCATCTTCTATTTGGTTTTTAATGTCCTGGTTCGATTGTTTAATGTCCGCCCCTTGTTGCTCCATCTGCTGTTTCATTTCCTGGTTCAATTGTTTAATGTCCGCCCCTTGTTGCTCCACCTGCTGTTTCATTTCCTGGTTCAATTGTTTAATGTCCGCCCCTTGTTGCTCCACCTGCTGTTTCATGTCCTGGTTCGACAATTTCATTTGATGTTTAATGTCCGCTCCTTGTTGCTCCACTTGTAACATCTGTTGTTTCATTCCCTCGTTCGATTGTTTTATTCCCTCCAACTGTTGTCCCATCATTTGATTCATAGCAGCCATCAACTGCGAAAAATCGAAACTTCCAGATGGGTTTTGCGTTGTTTCGACCACCGTTTGTACGTCCTTTTGTTTCTTATCCATACTGATCTCATCCGTTTTTTCCTCCTCGAAATCATACACGTCTGGATCTAAACCTTCCTTCTCCATGGCCTCACGTAGTCGCTCCACCAAACTAGCTTTTGTGCCTTCACTGGCCAAACCTCGCCGTGTCAGTTGCTCCTTTAATTGCGCAAGCTTTAGTCCGTAGAGAATCATTTTCCTTATTATTCACAATCCCACCGCTGTCACCAATTGTTACGATTTTGCCTTGTCAATCAAGGTTCGAATCACTGGATTGTGAATAAATACACTGCTTCAAATTTTTAGCTCACACAATTTATTTACACAACACAATTTATTATACAACACGAAATTCACAATTAATTATTACACTTATAACACACTTTTTAATTATCACTTTAATAATCGCTTTAATAATCACTTTAATAATCTTTCTATTTAACCTTCACTGTATCACGTTTAAAATAATACTCAGCATTCCACGTCAACGCGCGCCCTTATATACCAAAATATTTGTTTCTAGAATAATCCTAAATGCGCAGCAAATATGTTAGTATAGAAATACGCCTAAATGTTGAGTATAAATTATAAATGTAATCGAACAATTAATGAAATTAACTTATTCTATTCTATTCTAGGTGTCACCGTAACAATATATTACAAGGAAACTGTCGAAATTTTAGTTATTATTTGTACTAAATTCAATCTAATCGATCAAGACAGTAATTTTATGAGTCTTATGTTCCAAAACTGCTGTTTAATGCTTAAGATTAAAAAATTAAATATCACCGCTTTTAACTCTCATTAGAATGAACCCCTAGAAAGATTGCAACGCACATTATTTGATTACTTGATTCTACATCTTCTCTCTAACATTTAAATGCCTTTTTTGTAGAACGATTTATCTTTGTGTTCAAAATATGCTTCAGTCACTGCAATCACTTCTTCATTGGAGCCAAAATTTCTCTGGAGTTTTTTGAGGTCTGCAAACAAGTAATAATCGCTGAGGTCCAATCTGGTGAATACGGGGATGCGGAAGCAATTCAATGTGCAATTCGTACAATTTTGCCATTGTTGCGATCGACTTGTGGTATGGTATATTGTCTTGGTGAAAGAGTAATTTTCCTTCTTCATTTAAGGTCGGTTTTTAGCCGGTCGGTTTTCTTCAGTCAAACGCACGAATACCCCAAGATAATGAATTCGCTATTGATTCCTTTCTCAAGGTAGTCAACGAATATTATACCATGCCACCGTAAAAGACAGACACCATAACCGTTCCAGCAGGATGTAACGGAATTATATCTAATTCTGTTACCGACCAATCCCCAATCCATCTATCCCATAATAACATGACTTCGAAGACGATATCTTCACCTGTTTCCAATTCATCGTGACCATCATGTTTTGATGTTTTTACATTTCCTTTTAGGTTTCATTTAACTAGCATACATAATTCATTCACGTTAGAATATTTTATGTACCAAGGTTAAATGAGCTCAAATATGTTCATGAACGTAATTGGATTACGTCTCTTATGCACATATGGGAATGTAATTTTTTTCCTATATACTTGTGCATAGGTAAATGGCATGACCGATGCAATAAAAGAAAGACTGCATCCGGAGTTGTGCCAAATTACCCGAGTATGCAAAAATGTTTCTTTACTTTGCGCGGTAATTTGATTTCGTAAATTGGTTGAGGTTTTCAATTTAATTACGAAAACACTTTTTTCCCCCTCTCAACCAACTAATGAAAAATTAGAAAAATTAACCGCGTGTGGGGTTTTTGGTAAGGCAGTCAGTTTTGAGGCAGACCAACGAGTGGTCACATTTAGTTTAAGTGCTAAGTTTTTTTTTTTTTGCTAATTTTTGTTTTTTTTTGAGTCATGTTAAGTGGTTTTTTTTGTGAAATTTGGGTTCTATTTTTGTTTTTTTTATTTTTGTTGAGATTTAATAAAGTGTTGATTAAGATAAACTAATTCAAATTGTTTCTTGCGTTGTGTGGATTTTTCTTCAGATATTTTGATTGTTGGGGAGTAATTAAGGTAAGGAACTTTTTGTACTAACAAACTAAACAACAGCAGTGGGTTGACACGGGGTTTGCTGGGAGGGAAATTGGTGACACTAGGTGGATCTTTTCCCTTTCCTAGCAAGAAAAGTGGCATACCACTGCTACACATAAATAATTAGGTACTAACTTTTTTAGTATTAATAATGATTCAGGCCGGGAGGCCAAATTTTGAGACGAAAAAATAGTTTTTTTTTAATAATACAACCACGGTCGGCGTCTGACCGACTTTTCCTGCAATGGGCTGATTGCCCAATTCATTATTTAAGGGTCCGATGCTCTCTCCCATCCGTACCCGTCTTATTTTGTTACCTCCGGCGGTAATCTAGGCCGCTATCTTTGTATCCCCATCCCCACGGCCAATTATCCTTTACCGCTGAGCTAGCGGGTTAATGCCGCCTACGGGGTACATTTAAAAGGATAGAGGCAACAATGGATGTAACTAAGGTTGTCCTGTCCACGACAGTCACACTTTAGTTAACAAATGGCGCCCAATTATAAGGTTCGGCAGTATAGCCAATAATAATTTAAATACAAATTTAAAATCTGTTTTTTTTGTTTCCTAATTAGATTGGAATTTGAAACAAAATTCCAATTTAATTTCGATTATGTTTTTAGGGTGGCCGGAAGTCGGCCGATTGTGATTCTTCTAGTGAAAAAAGTGTTCAATAATTAAATGTGTAAAGTGATTTAAAATGTGAACATAATACGAAACTATTTTGTGTGCGTATGGCAGCGATCTTGCCTTCGGGCATACATAACTGACCAAACACACGGTGGGTCATACACACACAGATTAGTTTTGAAATTTGTGTCACCAAATAGTGCGTTAACCTACTCCGCGTCAAGTGCGTACTATAAAAATGAGCGCGCGCAGCGACAATACCTCAGGCTAATGCAAATATTACACAAGAAGCAAAGCCTGCCAAATAAACCAGTAGGTGATTCACCAATAGTTGCTCATTCAACTGATTCATACAGTTTAGTTCAAATAACATCAGAAAGACCATTACCGGGATTCACGCTAGTAACAAACGATGATCAGGTAGCTCAAAATATAAATAGTACCAAACCATCGTCGCAAACATAACAAGTAACGTTTAAATCAACGTTAAATTCAAATGGCGTATGTAGTGCTACTGGCATAACATCAAGTAGCTCATCGTCAATCTGTATTTTAAAAGAGGATGAAAATCCTTCGGGAGGTGTGGTTGACCAGGTTGGTGAACTGAAGTTGGTACACCGAGTACCTGAGACACTATCATCTCAAAACTCTGAATTTTTGGCGTTGCAATCTACATCGCAGCTAAAAATTGCTAATGACACCGAATTAAAACATAGTGATACGCTGTAAGAGATGATCACGAGCGGTAAAGAAATAGGTGTAGATGACCGTTTTGATGTTAATGCGCTATCACTAAGTGGTACCTCATCGAGACTAATACCTTCATCACGTAATAGAGCATCAGAATCTAACCTCAGGGGGATGTCCATCACATTATATAATAAAAATAAAATACGAGCTTCACAAAACAAAAAAAGCTCATCTCGCAGAAAGAAAAAGAGGTGAAAAACGTACAAGGCACTACCATATGGATATAGCAAGAGGCAATTAAGAATCAGACAAACATTGAGGCGATTCATAGTCCAATGTATGGATACCAAGACAATACGTGGTAGGACACAATCTGCTAATAGGGAGTTCTTAAATTACTCAAAACATACACACGGGTACAAAGTGTATGACAATCGAAAGTTTCTAATGAAGATCTTCCACAGAAATTGGAAGCGCCGCCGGAGAAAACGCGGTCGTATACATCATCCACTTTCCCATTGGACCATCTATGTTTAGTTGGGCATCTACATAGATGATGTAATGGTAAAGTGAAGGCTGGTATATTGCGCGCGCAATTATGAATATACCAGCGTCATTAGTTAAGAGAATAGGGTTAGGAAAGTATAATGTTAAGTAGTTGAAAGAAGGGTAGAGGTGCTCAAAAATAGAGTGAGTGCGTGGAGACGAGAAAGGAGAAGAAGGAGACGGGAGAAGAGAGAAATAAAGAAGAAGGAGGTGACGGCTGATGGTAGCGCGGGTAATACGGAGCTCGTTGTCGCGAACCATTCTGTCGTTACACCATCTACGTAGGACTAGAGATTTGAATAGATGATGTAAAGACAGAGTGAAGAATGGTATATCGAATACCATTGCAAGTTGAGTTAAGACATTAGGATTAGGGAAATATAAAATTAAGTTTAATAAATTAGTAAATTAGTAAATGAGTAGATCTAGAATGAGGTTAGCTCAACACCATTCAAATAATTTAGTAAAAGGGGATTGAGGTAGCGCCATCAATAATAATAGATATCAGTAAGTTAAGTTAAGGACTATAACAAATGTTCAAACTTAAAATGCTATGTATAGAAGTTTTGAACTCCAGTTTCATCTTCCTTCAGAAAGAAATTCATATAAAAAGAAAAAGAAAAAAAAAATTAGTAAAACAATCAATCAAACAAATAATAAAAAAATGTATTATCTAATAAGGATAGAATTAAAATGGTAAAGAAAATGTGATACATGATAGGACGAGATAAAGGAGTACCATGTTAAGAGCAGCAACTAAACATACTACCAATGCTCAGCACGCGGGGAACAGTTTCGTATGCGGGGATAACACGAACACTCGGATCTCTGGGTACATACTATCAAATTCATTCAACATTATGTGAAATTGTCATTGGGAAGCACATTTATTGAGATTGAGTCACTATGTGTGTATTTCACTGTATATCCGATAAATTGATCCATCGGCAAAAGATGACAAAAACAAATCAAAAGACTTTCTGGTGATTCGCATTAAATCAGATAACAAATACATTTGGGATTGCAGACGATACACCTCAGTAAAACTTGGATTCTAAATCGCCAAACTGAAAATATCATCCAGTAACTGTGGAGCTTCAAAATTAAACAAGGGTTGCGACAAAACGTGAAAGTAACACGAACATAGCGGTCGTGCAAATCGACGTGAGGGATATTATAGGCCGTGACTTTCAATCATCACCAGCTATAGTTTCTAAACAAGATAAAGGGACAATTTCTTCATGAAGTTAGAGAACAAATATAAATATGGCGTTAACATCACACATGAGGATAGGAGATTCATCCAACGTAGTTCGACTCGGTTTTGTATCAACTAAACCAGCAGAAATGAACATATCTAACAAGCCAATTTTTCTATGAAACACATCGTGGTAATAGTAGTCAGGCCAATAAACTACGACGATTGGTTCCCATAAAATTTATACCAAGCCAGAATTAAGAAAGCAATCCTTCACATTGAGTACACGCGATAGAAGCAGCAACGAAAATGTCGACGTTACTGTTCCTTAATCGACGCTCAGCATAACCAAACAAGGCAGCATCCGGGACCAGTTCAACTTCACAATGCAAATCACATTAACTTTAATCATCTTCGCAAGTTCTTGTTAAATAAATTAGATTTCAAATTAAACCTTCTATTATTTTCGTAAGTGCAGTAGCTGTTATTCTCAAAATTTTAGGTTAAATAAAACCACTAACTTTTAATTATATGTAGTATAATTTTATTTGTCTTAGCAATCAGTTTCTTAAAAATATTTGCATTGCCATGTAATTTTTATATAAGTACTTTTAGTGAATAATAGTTAGATTTTAATAACTAGGTTAAGTGCCCGGCTTTGAGACTATCTCAGGGTGTGGGGCGTCCGCCACGTTGTGCTATCTAAAGACTGAATCCCTAAGCCACGTCCTTCTAAATAGAGCATGAGATCTCTTTTCATCTCGGGGATTGGGTTTTCCCCACGCTGTAACGGAATTATATCTAATTCTGTTACCGACCAATCCCATAATAACATGACTTCGAAGACGATATCTTCACCTATTTCCAATTCAACGTGACCATCATGTTTTGATGTTTTTACATTTCCTTTTAGGTTTCATTTAACTAACATACATAATTCATTCACGTTAGAATATTTTATGTACCAAGGTTAAATGAGCTAAAATATGTTCATGAACGTAATTGGATTACGTCTCTTTTGCACATATGGGAATGTAGGGTTGGGTTTGTTTGGCCAAAAAAATTTCCCCAAAAACCGTTTGCCCAAAATTTTGTTCCCAATTTTTTTTTACCCAAATACTGTTTTCCCAAACATCGTGTAGTCAAAAAAATTTTGCCCAAAAATTTTTTGGCCAAATTTTTTTTTGCCAGAAAGATCACCAAAAATCCCAAAATTTTAGATTAAATGTTTCGCGCGAAACATCCAATTTAAAATTTTGGGATTTTTGGTGATTTTTTTGGCACAAAAATGCAACAAGTATTAAAGTGTTTAATATTGTTAAATACAATGCAAAATGATAATAGAATGCGTTGATTTATTTGTGAATGTGTGACAGTTAAAAAATCTTCCATTACACATATTACATATTTACAAAAAATATACACATATTACAAAAAAATTAAAATAAAATGGCTTTAAATATTATGAAGTCTAACAAAGGCAAAGATTTGTTGTGCCATGTAGGATACAGTTACTACATTGATGTTAAAGCCATGGATAAAAATCGGTTTTATTGGGGATTATTGTGTGGATCGCCGCAAAAAACAATGTAATCCACGGTTAACAACAAAAATTGTTAAAGCCCCGTCAACACATGTACGACAGCGAGCGACTTGCCAGTACGCTTCGCCAATAATAAAATGAAAGAAACCGCCAGCACTACAAACAAACATCCAGGTGCGATAATAAGGGACAGTATTGTCAACTGCCCAACAACATCTAGGATATATTTACCTAATAAAGAAGCGCAGAAATCCAAGATAAAGCGAGTTCGACAACCTGTTGTTAAAGAACCAATACAGTCCGTGATATAAATATTCCCGAAGATCTAAGAATCGTAGATGGTGAAGGGTTTATTTTATCAGAAAAACGGTTTGGCAGTGAGTATATCTTACTTATGGGCACAATTAAGTCATTGCGAATGCTCGAAAAGACTGTTGGCTGATGGATGGCACATTTGACATTGTTCCATGCATATTTCGTCAACTATTTTAGCAAAAATTGACGGCGTTACCGTACCGGCGCTTTTCTGTTTGATGACGTCAAAGTCGCGGAAATGTTATGACGAAATGATTTATGAAGTATTAAAAGTTGCCTGTGATCATTTCATCGATTTGAAACCTAATTTTGTATTGGCTGATTTTGAGAAAGATTCCACCTCTGCTCTAAAGGCTGTGTTTCCGACTACGCAGTTCATGGTTGTTTTTTCATCTTGACCAAATCATCTGGCGCCGCGTACAGACAGAAGGGCTTGCAACTATATGCGGTACAAATGAGGCTGTTGCTCTAGATATTCGAAAGATCAGGTCCTTGGCCTTCATCCATCCTGATGAAATTCAAGAATTTTTAAAAGAATTATTAAAGCACGCCGATCCGCGGTTACGAAAGATTATTGTTTGGTTTGGCAGAAATTATGTTGTAAACGACAAACGAACCAACAAACCTCCACGCTATTCACCGCATTTTTGGTCTGTTTATGAGCAAAATTGCGAAAGCTTACCGCGAACCACAAACAACGTCGAAGCTTGGCATAGACGGCTTCAAGTAACAACGGAAAAAGTGCACGTCGGAACATATTGCCTAATTGAGCATTTCCGTAAAGAGTATATCCCTTTTTCAACCAAAAAAGTAAAAAACTTGGCTCAGTTTTAGTCCAACCCACACAAATGTGTGAGTAAAAAACCATAGTATGTAATGGCGTTGTTGATAAAAATGTTGTTTGATTTGAAGTAAAACCAACACAATTGTGTGTATAGATATAGTGTTTTTTTGGACGAAAATAAGTTAACAAGGAATTCACAAATGTGTAAGTTGGTTCAAAAAACATACAAAACTAAATTTTTGACATGGTACTTTTGCCCTACCTGCACAATTGTGTTAGTAAGTCACAAAAGAGATATATACGCTGCATATCAGGTGGACAAGCATGCAGCTGGTCATACGTGTATTCGTTCCAATATTCTGGTTAAACGGGAGAAAAAAATAAAATCAATCATTTCAAAAAAAGAGAATTATTCTAAGATTGAATACTTGCGTTCAATCGCGTATAATTTGACCGTTTAATTTTGATATACTTATGTATATTATATGTATTTTATTTTAAATTTGTTAATTTATGTTTTGAGGCAGACCAACGAGTGGTTATATTTAGTTTAAGTGCGTTTTTTTTTTTTTTGCTAATTTTTGTTTTGTTTTGAGTCGTGTTAAGTGGTTTTTTTTGTGAAATTTTGGTTCTATTTTTGTTTTTTTTATTTTTGTTGAGATTTAATAAAGTGTTGATTAAGATAAGCTAATTCAAATTGTTTCTTGCGTTATTTTTTTTTGCTTTTTCCTGTGATTTTTTTTGTTGTTCTTGTGTGGATTTTTCTTCAGATATTTTGATTGTTGGGGAGTAATTAAGGTAAGGAACTTTTTGTACTAACAAACTAAACAACAGCAGTGGGTTGACACGGGGTTTGCTGGGAGGGAAATTGGTGACACTAGGTGGATCTTTCCCTTTCCTAGCAAGCAAAGTGGCATACCACTGCTACACATAAATAATAAGGTACTAACTTTTTTAGTAATAATAATGATTCAGGCCCGGGAGGCCAAATTTTGAGATGAAAAAATAGTTTTTTTTAATAATACAACCACGGTCGGCGTCTGACCGACTTTTCCTGCAATGGGCTGATTGCCCAATTCATTATTTAAGGGTCCGATGCTCTCTCTCATCCGTACCCGTCTTATTTTGAAGGACTGTTGTGCTTTTGGTCGCTTCGGACGAGGTTCACCGGCCTCTCGACATTCAGTTGTTTGCCGATTTGACTCTGGTATATAGTGGTTGGTCCATGTTTTATCCATTGTCACATACCGCATAAAAATTCTTTTTATTGCGCTCAAACAGCTCCAAACAGCGCACGAAATCATCGACGCGTTGTTATTTTCGATCCATTGTGAGCAAATGCAGTACTCACTTCGAACACAGCTTTCTCATGGATAAATGTTCATACCAAGTATGACCAGCACTTTCCATTCATATCTTTACAATGTCAGCTATCTCACGCTCCTTCACTTTACGGTCTTTCAAAACAATTTCGTGGAGTTTTTTTTCTGGAGTCACAGCCTCATTTGGGCGTCCAGACCGTGGTACATCATCGGTAGTTGTACGACCACGTTTAAATTCAGCATACCGCTATAACACTTATCAAGCCACTGCTATGCTTGGACGGTATTTTTTCTCATCAAAAACAGTGTATTAAACATCACGAAATTCTTTTTTTTTCTTTGTTTTGAAATTATATCAAAAGTAGCGTCACTAAAACAACTGTAACTTGTAAATTTAATGATCGAAATGTCATGAAATTTTAACAGGGCTGGGATGTTCTAACATCACCATTTTGCGATATTTTATCGAAGTCTACGTCTCTTTCTGCTAGAATTAATTTGGCTTCTGTTTCGTTTATCAATTATTTCTTCTCTATTGCTATCACAACCTACTAGAATATATTTGAACAATATCTATTTCAATTATTTTCATTCTACAATCGAAAAAAAATTATCTGGTGATAGAAACACAGTAGAAACATCACAATATTGCAATCTAGCAGGCTGGTAAACAATAAAAAAATTGAAACAGAGATAAATTTTATTCTACAGAAACGAGAAATAAACTACGATAAATTATCGAAACATGGTGATGTTAAAACATCCCAGCCCAGGTATCATTTGAAGGTTGGTAGAATTTAAAAATCATTTGGGTTTTAAATTTGTGGCACCATCTATGTGTCAGACCGGGAACTTTTCTTCTTGAAGTTTCTCTATATATAACATTTCATTAACCGTACGGAAAATTTTCACATCATCAACAAATATGAACGTGTTAGTTTTTGATTATCTCGGTTATTCGATCTATGAAAACAATAAAAATCCAGTGCCCGATGTGACGTAACTTTAATAACATTTGATTTCTCACTTCGGATTATTATACAAATTGTAACCAGTTTGTTAGATATTACTTGAACTAATTTATGTAATCGAGTGAAAACCCATTTGCAAATACACTCTGACACAACTTGATGGTGTTTCTCTGTATCGTTAATAATTTTACTGGTGAATTCAACCACAAGAACACAACCGTCTCCAAACCCCAAAATATTATACTCCAAAAAAAATAATAGGAGGAGCTATACGTTGTGTACGTTCCGATTGCTGGGTTGCTCACGAATGTAAAGAAATTGCTAATCTTTTGCTTGTTTCATTAATTGTGTTTGTGTTAGTGATATTACCTGGGTAAGACGGAAAATTATCGAAAATAAGAATTTTCTTGGATGTAATTATTAAATTCTATTAAAATTAACTGAATAATATAAAACTACTTTATCTCGACTAGTTACATGAATGTTTAATTTGACTCAAAATTATATTTAAAATTCTCAAAAAACGAGCGTAATACTAATGTAATGTAATACTAATACGTAGTGTAATACTAATTATCAAACTTACTGTACAATTTGGCATTAATTCAGGGAATGCAAAGCAAATAATTAAAAAGTATCTTATTATGATAAATGATAAGTAAAACATACTCATATTCAGACAGTAAAAAATATATTTAAAAGAAACTTTTTAAAAAACCACGCTTATATTTTAAGGCTCTAAAAAGTAGACAAAAAAGGCTTAAAAAAAAAAAACAAAAATGTTCTTCCTTACTTCTATGAAAGTAAATTTATAACAAGTAGTAACTTAAAATTAATATGACTAAAAATATAAGCGTGGAGCGCTCCTTTACGGCATTAGTAATTTAAGACTAACTAGACACTTGAAGTAAAGTCTTTTAGTAACACTAACGGAACAGTCTATTCTGATGTATCCTAAGAATAGATTTTTTGTTGTAGCATTTCAGTATTAACGTAAAAATGATATATTGAGAGATATAGTATATACATTCAGAAGGAGCGCCCCACGCTTATATTTTTAGTCATATTAATTTTAAATTACTACTTGTTATAAATATACTTTCATAGAAGTAAGGAAGAAAAATTTTATTTTTTACTTTTCAAAGCCTTTTTTTATCTACTTTTTAGAGCCTTTAAATATAAGCGTGGTTTTTTAAAAAGTTTTTTTTTAAATATATTTTATTTTCTGCTTTTTAGTCATCGAAATTTGCAATCAATTTTTCGAAAAATTCAAATTTGTCAGGAAGTTGCAAAAAGATAGATGGTATATCTATCTTTGGACCTTACATTTTAGAGTGCGATCCGAGAGCACTATGTCATATGATTGTTTTTTATTGTAGCCAACTTTTATAAGTCTTTGTCAATATGTGTTTTTTTTGTCAGTTATTCGCGTCCCACAGTAGTTTCACCATTTCTGCCAATGCCTCATTATTACATGGCTTCTTTCCTGTTAATTTTAGACAAAGGCCTTGAAAAAACAAAGGTGGATTTTTAAAAAGTTTTTATAAATATACATACCTTGATAGGAGTAAGCAAGAATTTTTTTTTTATTTTTTAATATCCAAAAATGCTAGAATCTTGTATTGTCATCGGAGTTAAGCCTGTATGCAAAATTTCAGCTCAATTGGACTATCGCAAGTGGTTGAAAAATTGATTACAAAATTTGACGATACAAACAGACACATAGAGTGAGCTAATATAAGCGTGGTAAAATTAACTCGTATTCATAATACTAAACAACAAATTATATAATCTAAACACAACTTCAGGTACATGGAGTGCTAGTCCCTCATCGAAGGGAGAGGGCAGTTCATAAAATATGGTATTATGACCAAATATAATAAAAATTTTCAGGCCAACTGAGATATCCCTAGAGATTTAAACACAACCTCAGGTATATGGGGTGTTAACTGAGGACCATTTCAGTTAGAAAATATATTCAGTTGTCCCCCATCCAGCGGAGGGGCAAGTTAATAAAATTTAGTATTATGAACAAATATAATAAAAATTTTCAGGCTAACTGAGATATCCCTAGAGATTTAAACACAACCTCATGTATATGGGGTGTTAATTGGGGACCATTTCAATTAGAAAATATATTCAGATGCTCTCCCTTCGAGGGAAGGGACAATTAATAAAATTTAGTATTATGACCAAATATAATAAACATTTTCAGGCCAATTGAGATATCCCAAGAGATCTAAACACAACCTCAAGTATATAGTGTGTTATTTCGGGACTTTTTCAGTTAGAAAATATATTCAGATGCTCCCCATCCAGGGGAGGGGCCAGTTAATAAAATTTAGTATTATGAGCAAATATAATAAAATTTTTCAAGCCAACTGAGATATCCCTAAAGATCTAAACCTCAGGTATATGGTGTGTTAGTTGGGGACCATTTCAGTTAGAAAATATATTCAGTTGCTCCCCATCCAGGGGAGGGGCCAGTTAATAAAATTTAGCATTATGACCAAATACAGTAAAAATTATCAGGCCAATTGATATATCCCTAGAGATCTAAACACAACCTCAGGTATATGGGGAGTCGCCAGGCCGCTACCCGATATTGAGTGAAATGTTTCTCATTGGATGTAACTCCGTGTAACCTGACACAAAAATAATTTATTTTAGACCTGGGGATAAGATTGATCTGCCCTTCACAAGGTCCATGGAGTAATATTTGACCTAATATTAGTGACGGTCTGATTTAATAAATTATTAAAGGTGGTAAAAGCGACTTTCAAAATTACACAGTTGAAGCCTTTACCATTTGGAGCCAATTTCGTGTAACCTGATGCAATAGTAATTTATTACACATCTGAATAAGATTCACCTTATCTTCACAAGGTCCAGCGAGTAACATTTAATCCAATATCTAGTGGCAGTGGCGGTCTTGTGTAATAAACTATTAAATGTGGTAAAATCGACTTTTAAATTACATATAAATTACGCAATTTGGAGCAAGTTCCGGTAACCTGATACAAAAATAATGTATTACTAACCTGAATAAGGTTGATTTTTCCTTCACTATGCTTACGAATTAACATTTCACCCAATATCTGGTGGCGGTCTGGCGTGTAATAAATTATTAAATGTGGCAAAACTAATATTTGTATTGCAATTTGAAATCTACAACCTTCTGATGCCATTTCCGTCTGATATAACAAAAAAATATTTTAGTACACACCTGGATAAGATTGACTTACTCTCGATAAGACTTCTAGTGCAATATTTGGTCCAAAATCTGGTGGCAGTCATGTGTAATAAATAATTTAAGTTGGTCAAATTGACTTTCTTGTTATAAATAATGTTTGGGGTGAAATTTACCCTTTCGCAAGTTATAGGGGTGGTTTTGAAATAACTAATTCAATGTAAATAATTTGTAATAAATTCGGGTCCAAGAACCGATTATATGATGCCGATATTATAGCTATGTTAACAGTTACAATTTTGGCGGTGCAGGTGTAAGCGGAACCGGATGACTCGTTCTTTGATAACAGTAACTGTATTGAAATCGGGATTTGTTGTAATAAATTGTAATAAATGTGTAACAAATTATGGTATGGGTTTAATTGAGGCAGGCTAATTTGGACGGTGCAGGTTTAAAGCACTGGTTTTTTACTATATTTGCTCATAATAGAAAATTCTATAAATAGTGGTCACTCCTGGATGGTGAGTACCTAATTTTTTTTCTCTAATTCACCTTGATATTCAACTAACAGTCCATATACCTTAGTTTGTGTTTAGATTTCTAGGCTTATCAGTTGATCTAACAATTCTTAATATATTTTTGGTAATAATACAAAATTCTATAAATTGATCTCATTCGTAGATAAGGATATCTTCAATATTTTTCTTAATAACGTGAGCCCCAACTAATAATTCATATTCCTCAGTTCTCCATAGATATCTATTGTGGCCCTAAGAACTCTCATTATATTTGTTATCTTTTCTAAAAATAGGAGATCCCTGCCTTTGGAGCTTGGTATCATTTTTTAATTTTTTTTATCCCACCCATTTTACCCGAGTGTGGATTATAATTTCTCCGGTTACCTCATTTAATTTCAATAATTCTTTCTTATGTAGTTCAGCGTGTAGTGTTTATTACTAATCTGTCTCGGATACCGATTTGCTAGTTATTTTTTTTAAACTTTTATTAACCTCATATTCTTATTAGTGAATATTGATTAATGAAATGGTAAATATTTTATAATTTCTCTCGGGTTATTTTAAAGATAATTGCCAAATATTTAAAATAAAACTAATAAACTAAGAGTTACGTTTTTCCGCTTAATACAGGTATCATTTTGATATGCACGAACACATATAAACGTTTAGTACAGATTTAGTAAAACTTCACACTGCTATATAAACATGTGAAGTTTTTGCTAATTTTTTTGCTAGTAAAACTTTAGCAGTATCTTCACATGCATGGGTTGCTCGTATAATCCATTAGTAAGCTTGGTCTATATAGATGATTGAAAAACGACGCGAATATGTCAGCTATTTCTTTGGTGTTCGAGTAGCTGGTATTGTTGTAGGTCATATTTGCAGAGCATCCTTCAATTTTGCGTTTATTCCTAAAGTATTTCCAAAATTGTTTTGGATTTACTTTGATTTTTTCTTGAATTTGACCGAGCGATTTTTTAAGTTAACTAGTCTATCAGCGAACCACTGAGGGTGAGCACTGAGCACTTTGTGGTTTACGGTACATAGGTACATACAATTCGAAGCAGCATATTGTTATTAAATTTGTTAACATTTTCGTTTATCATTAGAATTGAGAGTAATGTGTCAGTTGATGGGTTCTAGGTTACTTTATAGCCCCACACGTCTTAAGTTGTATTTGATGGGTTGTATACATAAGTGTTCCAAACTCGCCATTAAATTAGGTAAATCCAAGACAATATGTAAGATTTGTGATTGATATTATTTATGGTAATACTGATTCAGAAATTTTAAAAATATCAATGTCGTTGCTGAAATAATCTATCACGATTATTAGCAATGGTGTTTATTTGGTTCAAATTATAACCAAGCATGGCTTGACATGGTAAAATACAAATTGGTTCCTGGTCAAAAATTCCACATTATATTTGGAAGAATAAAATCACCAAGCACAATAACTAAATCTGACGAGTTTGTTGTATTAATAACTTCACCATTGCAGTTTGCATAATGATCACTATTTGATTGAGGTGGTACGAGGGCTGCCTTTTATATTTCGGGATTAGAGAACAAAAACAAATATTAATCATCGAAAATCGCTTTATTGTTTTTCAAAATATTCCCCATGAAGATCTATACACTTTTGCATGCGTTTGAACGAATTGTCGAAGCACTTTTTCCACTCTGATTGAGGTATCTCCAAAACATGCATTCTGAACGCAGCAACCGCTTCTTCAGGTGTCGAAAAACGTTGACCTCTCAGTTTGTTTTTTACGTACGGGAATAAGAAAAAGTCATTTGGTGACAAGTCAGGACTATACGGCGGATGACTCATCAAATCGATGTTTTGAGTGCTCAAAAATGCAGTTGTTTGAGCCGATGTGTGAGAGCTCGCATTGTCGTGGTGAAGAGTGATCCGTCTTCGGCTGTTGGTTTTCCTGATTTCTTGGAAGACAACTGGCAAACAAATGGTTATGTACCACTCAGAATTGACTGTTCTGCGTTGTTCTAGTGGTACGGTTGCGACATGTCCATTTTTTCCGAAAAAACAGGCGATCATTTGCTTGCAAGTGCTTCGTGCGCGAACAACTTTTGTTGGATTCGGCTTATCTTGAAACACCCATACAGTCGACTGCTGTTTACTTTCGGGCTCATACGCGTAAATCCACGATTCATCACCTGTCACTATATCATGGACGTGTTTTGAAGCACCGCGATCGTATTTTTTGAGCTTTACTTTCGACCAATCGACACGAGCCTTTTTTTGAGCGATTGATAAATTGTGTGGGATCCAATGCGAACAAATTTTTTTGACATTCAAATGTTTATGCAATATTGAACGTATGTATGCTGGTCCCACTAATGCTTAAGGTTGTTTCAATCTCACGATAGGTCACATGACGATCTTGCAATATCAGTTCGCGCACAGCATCAATGGTTTCCGGAATAACAACTGATTCTGGACGACCTTCACGAAATTCGTCTTGGAGTGAACTACGACCTCGATTGAATTCACCATACCATCGATAAACACTGGTCCTTGATGGAGCTTCATCGCCAAAAATTGAATTAAGTTCATCCATGCACTCTTACTGCCTTAATCCACGTCGAAAGTTGTAAAAAATAATCGCACGAAAATGTTCACGATTTAATTCCATTTTTTCGCCGAGATGTTGAGTTAATGAGTACTGTAAACAACACAAATATCGCTCGAATGTCAAAACGTTCTGAGTACGTATAATCTCAAAAATGTCAAACTTTACGATAGAGCTGTCAGTTGCCAGATTGCAACACTAGGGTTGTCCAATCCCGAAATATAAAAGGCAACCCTCGTATATATGTTGCGTAGATGGTTAGTTTGTTTGGTTGATTTTTAACCCAATTTGTTCGACTCCTTGACGGGGCTAAGGCTACTGGAGTATTCCAGAGTTAACAGTGTACTACTATAAGTCTGAGACCACTCGATTTCTTTGAGGTAGTTTCGAGAGAAAGATTGCATCTGTAAACAATGTAATTATGGGCACAAATTTCACTGCTCCGTTTGCCAGGTTTTAATGGAGTTTTACAAATTGCATATATAAGGTAATTTGATTTTAAGACGAAGTTATAAAATTGCGTGATACGTTTGATGCTAGTTTGTTTACATTTTGAGAGTAAATGGCATATTTTTCATAAATCATTATTTTTTTTTGGATTGTTTTACCATTTGAACAGTAGTATTAGGTTCGATCCTTTATTAATAGTGAGTGTAGTCTATCATTAGCTACTGGTGAAATATATCTAAATGATTGTGTGCTCAACTGGTTGAGACTTTGTTTAATATACAGATCACATTTGGTGAAGTTAATCCTTGAGCTTCGTGGATCGGTTTATGGTATATAGAACTGCGAGATTAATTGTTTATGTGCTTTGAAAAACGTTAGGTAGAACGTGTTGTCTAACACAGGTACCAACGACAGCATTGATGGTAGGTTAATAAATTTGGCTGAAATTACTACGGCGTCCATACTACTGTTATTATAACACAGTAATACACCATAGAGTAGCGTTCCTTAAGTAATATCAGACAGGCATCTATACGTCACATTTAAGTATTCGGTCCTTGTTATGAAGGCCTTAAGATTCTCACCAGTACGTGACCCACACACGTAATAAGCGGGTTGAGCGGCAGGCCAACAACCTTCCCTCATAAAAACCATTTAAGTTATGAACCCTAATCAAAGGCCTCGTATTCCCATATCGGATTTATTACAAAATCGACCTCGGAAATTGTACACGGACAACGCTTTAAAAATGTGAACATGGTACGTGCTTACACCGAAAAAAAAAGGTACGTGTATTTCATAAAAAAGTACATATATTTTATGAATTTATTAATGATATTGCCCCCATGAAAAAATTAATAAATAATATTAACAACAGTTCATAAGCGTATTAACGATATTATAAACGTATGAACTATTCATAGGCTTGTTCGTGTTCATAAACGTATGAATTATTCATAAAATGATAAAAAAGTTTATTAATATTATGAAATTTATTAATAAAAAACCAAAATTGATGCTGTGAAAATTTATCATATTTATAAATGGATTTATATTCTATATAAATTTATACATACTACATATAAATAAATTTATAATATGTATAAATGTAGTTATAATATGTATAAATGTATTTATAATATGTATAAATGTATTTATAATATAAATAAATGTATTTATAATATGTATAAATGTATTTTTATATGTATAAATGTATTTATAATATGTATAAATGTATTTATATACATATTATAAATACATTTATGTGTTTATAATATGTATAAATGTATTAATAATATGTATAAATGTGTTTTTAATATGTATAAATGTATTTATAATATGTATAAATGTAGTTATAATATGTATAAATGTATTTATAATATGTATAGATGTATTTATAATATATATAAATGTATTTATAATATGTATAAATGTAGTTATATTATGTATAAATGTATTTATAATATGCATAAATGTATTTATAAGATGTATAAATGTAGTTATATTATGTATAAATGAAGTTATAATATATATAAATGTATTTATAATATGTATAATTATATTTATGACATGTATAAATATATTTATAATATGTATAAATGTATTTTTAATATGTATAAATATTTTTATAATATCTATAAATATTTTTATAATATTTATAAATTTATTCATAAATATATAAATGTATTTGTAATATGTATAAATATATTTATAATATATATAAATATATTTGTATTATGTATAAATATATTAATAATATATATAAATATATTTATAATATGTATAAATGTATTTTTAATATATATAAATATTTTTATAATATTTATAAATATATTTATAAAATATATAAATATATTTGTAATATGTATAAATATATTTATAATATGTATAAATGTATTTATAATATGTATAAATGTAGTTATAATATGCATAAATGTATTTATAATATGTATAAATGTATTTATAATATGTATAAATGTAGTTATAATATGTATAAATGTATTTATAATATGTATAAATGTATTTATAATATATATAAATGTATTTATAATATGTATAAATGTAGTTATATTATGTATAAATGTATTTATAAGATGTATAAATGTATTTACAATATGTATAAATGTAGTTATAATATGTATAAATGTATTTATAATATGTATAAATGTATTTATAATATATATAAATGTATTTATAATATGTATAAATGTAGTTATATTATATATAATTGTATTTATAATATGTATAAATGTATTTATAAGATGTATAAATTTAGTTATAATATGTATAAATGTAGTTATAATATATATAAATGTATTTATAATATGTATAATTATATTTATAAGATGTATAAATATATTTATAATATGTATAAATGTATTTTTAATATGTATAAATATTTTTATAATATCTATAAATATTTTTATAATATTTATAAATTTATTCATAAATATATAAATATATTTATAATATATATAAATATATTTGTAATATGTATAAATATATTAATAATATGTATAAATATATTTATAATATGTATAAATGTAGTTATAATATGTATACATGTATTTTTAATATCTATAAATATTTTTATAATATTTATAAATATATTTATAATATATATAAATATATTTATAATATGTATAAATATATATATATATATATATATATATATATATATATATATATATATATATATATATATATATATATATATATATATATATATATATATATATATATATATATATATATATATATATATATATATATATATATATATATATATATATATATATATATATATATATATATATATATATATATATATATATATATATATATATATATATATATATATATATATATATATATATATATATATATATATATATATATATATATATATATATATATATATATATATATATATATATATATATATATATATATATAGTATATAATAGTTTAGTTTAATAATAAATAAATAAGTATCAATTAAATATAAATTTAAATTTTACACATTTAACTAAATGTATAAATAATCTCTAAATATTAATATATCTGTATAGTTACATACCGTAGTTTTCTTAAGCACATAGTTCACTAAAATTTCCATATTCATATAGTTGAACTCCACCATTTGTCACGTAGTTTGAGAAGATGCGATAGGAGAAATAGCGAAGATAGCGAAGTAGCGAAAATAAACATGGCAAGTGTTAAATAAAACATTTAAAAAAATTTATTTTACTTAACAAGCGTTTAATTTTTTTTTGGATTGTCTTTATAATGAATAAACGAAATAAAATAAAAGAATATAGTGTAAAATTTGGTATAACATATTGTTTAATGCAAATTATTCAACATTCACTTTAAATTAATTAATTGATTATCACTTTAAATTATTAATTGATTGATGGTGAATGTTGAACTTCACTGTCTAACTTCAATAATAAAAGTATATAATAAAAAAATGATGAGTGTTTTTATGAAACACAATTACTTAAAAAAAATATTAAATTTAATTAATTTTATAAATTTACAAGTTATATTTTCTTTTAATTAAACGTTAAATAATATAACAACTTAATAAAAATATAGAAGATTTACAATGCATATTGGGACATTGCAGAAATTCAGACGCAAATTTCCACTTCTTGAAATGATTGATTTTTTGACAGCTTTCTGAGATGGTATTAAGAAACTGCGTATCGTCTGAAACAAAGGCAAATAGGTGTTATTTAGATAATTTTCAACAAATCATTATATGTATTTCGATTACCTGCGGTTAGATACTCCTATTTGCATTAAAACTGTAGAATGTCCATGATACTAACCAGCGGCAAACAAAATCAGGCCAGTTCGCTGAATAGACATCCAAAACACCAGCAAATTTCCTCTTCTCGAATTGATTGATTTTTTGACAGCTTTCTGAGATGGTATTAAGAAACTGCGTATCGTCTGAAACAAAGGAAAATAGGTGTTATTTACATAATTTTCAACAAATCATTATATGTATTTCGATTACCTGCGGTTAGATACTCCTATTTGCATTAAAACTGTAGAAATATTAATGTCCATGATACTACCCAGCGGCAAACAAAATCAGGCCAGTTCGCTGAATAGACATCCAAAACACCAGCAAATTTCCTCTTCTCGAATTGATTGATTTTTTGACAGCTTTCTGAGATGGTATTAAGAAACTGCGTATCGTCTGAAACAAAGGAAAATAGGTGTTATTTACATAATTTTCAACAAATCATTATATGTATTTCGATTACCTGCGGTTAGATACTCCTATGTGCATTGAAACTGTAGAAATATTAATGTCCATGATACTACCCAGCGGCAAACAAAATTTAATAAATTTACAAGTTATATTTTCTAAATTTACAAGTTATATTTTCTTTTAACTAAACGCTAAATAATATAACAACTAATCAATCAGTTCAAGAAAAGGAAATTTGCGTCTGAATTTCTGCAATGAGACATTGCAGAAATTCAGACGCAAATTTCCTCTTCTTGAACTGATTGAATTTTTGACAGCTTTCTGAGATGGTATTAAGAAACTGCGTATCGTCTGAAACAAAGGAAAATAGGTGTTATTTACATAATTTTCAACAAATCATTATATGTATTTCGATTACCTGCGGTTAGATACTCCTATTTGCATTGAAACTGTAGAAATATTAATGTCCATGATACTACCCAGTGGCAAATAAAATCAGGCCAGTTCGATGAATAGACATCCAAAACACCAGCAAATTTCCTCTTCTCGAATTGATTGATTTTTTGACAGCTTTCCGAGATGGTATTGATGGGTTCCAATTCCTTTACCGTCAACGTGGAATATTTTCGTTCGCTTCGGATTTCTTTAATATTTATTAAGAACCTGTTAACGAAACGTAAAATTCTTTTTAGCTTAATTAAAACCAGAGATTCTAGCAATTAGCTTTTCGATTACGTAACCGTCACTTTGGCAATGAAATGCGTGCATCGGGGATAATTTTTCACTTCGGCTTTCTAAATTTGTGTCAAAAGTACCATATATTTCATCGCATTTGACCCAATATTCACTTTCCAACTCAAACCAGGCAGGACCTTTCCACCACTGTCGTAGATTCAATACAGCTGTTGATAATACTCCTCTTGATGCATAATCAGCTGCATTTTGATTAGACTTAACCTGGTTCCAGTGCTGCCGTGGTAATGAACTCAATATCTCCACAGTCCGTTTACCTACAATATTTTTCCATTTTACGGGGTGATCTAGCAACCATGCCAAAATTGTCGACGAATCTGTCCATGCATATTACTTGGTTGATGATGCCATTGTTTTTTTAATTGAAACGAGTAATCTTGTTAAAATACAAGCTCCCCACAACTCCAATATTGGAAGAACTTGTTTTACTGGAGCAACTTTAGTCTTGGATGCAACCAGGGTTACATGAGTAATCTATCATGCTTTGTAATTCGACAATATAGTACCGCAGAATATGCTCTTTCACTCGCGTCTGAGAATCCGTGTAGTTCTGCTTTCTCATTGCGAATGTGAGTGAAAATTTTATTTTATATAATTAAGGAATATCGCTTTTGGACTTCTTCAGTTCCTTTTAACAAACTATCTAGTTAGTAAAATGAGTAGTCTAACTTTTTAAATACTTTAAATTTTTATTTTTTATAAAGTTTAAAATAAAATTTTTAAAAAAACAAAATATAATAAAAGAAAAACATGATTTACATAATTAGAACAAAATATTCTTTAAGCCTCAACAATTGTTTGCCCTTCGCAGTTTTAATTATAGTTGTTGGAGGCCCTATAATAATATTAATGTTTAAGCAAGAAAACTCTCCGAAATTATTATTTATTTCATATGATAACAAGTTCGGTTTATACTCAATTTGGTTTAGTTTCTGACAAAATAAAAAAATTTTATTTTCATCACATAAAACAATACTTAATATTTCATGAAATTGTAAATCTTTCTCGAAAGTGGCAACAAAGTAATTAATTCTGTATTCTACACCATTAAAAACAACTTTTTTAAAAAACTTTAACTTGCTCAATTGAATTTTCAACTTTTGGCAGATTATGTCGCAATAAATTTTCGTAGGCTTTTCGTTTTGTGAAAAATGTTCGAGATCATATTGAAAAAACATGTTATATGGTTTGGCACATAGTATTTGATTTGCAAATTTTAATTCATACTTCCGCGACATAGTCAAGCATATATTCTTACGTGATGTAATCGTACGAGCATAGATTTTGAATTCTTTATGTTTGGCTTCAAATTTAAAACACCATAGTTTCCGTAATGGACCTGATTGGCGTATGACTGTTGGATAATGAATTAAATTGTGAAACTTGGGTTTCAAAGGCTCTTTGAAGAGGTTAATGAAACTTTTATTGTGAGATGCTATTTTATTAGACAAATGACTAACGTAGTTTTCCGATACTTCGAAACTTAAAAGTAAATCAATAATTTCTACCAAATTTATTAAAAATTTCCAAACTTCGTCATCGAAAGGTACGAGATCACCAATCATAATTGGAAAATGTAAAATAAAACACATCATCTCGCGAGCTGACATTTTGAGATGATTTTTGATCAGGTGTGATTTTTTTATTTCTCCGGATATATTTCCTATTTCAATAGGTCCATATTCAAAATTCTGTTTTCTTAAATTAAGTGTGTAGAAATCAAAATAGTGCATTTTATCTATAAAATATAGAATTATTTGGCTTAAATCATAATGACATACTCCTTCGAATATATCATGCATCACATCAACAGCAAAGTTATTTACTACGTGGAATGAAGGAATATTATTAAATATACAATACTGTTCAATTCCAGTTTGCTGAGAGTTTTCAAGTAACAAATCATTATTGTAATTATTAACATTACGCATTTCAACTTCATCTTCTCCGCAAGTTGTAGTGCATTGTTGTTTGTTTGATTTACACAATCGACAGTAAGAATAGCTGGAGAATGATTTCTTGAAATCCAAAATTGAATTTAATCCCAAGTTATCACCTAAAATAAGTCCTAGTATAAAGTGTACTCGATTATTTATATTATTTTCGTTTTTAATATCTATTCCATTTTTTTCAAGATGAATCAAATCATTTACTAAAGCTTCAAAACACTTATGATTTCGAAATTCTTTGATATCCTTAGTTTTAATAATTCCCGCTAAAAACACATTTTGTAATTTTGACTCCTTTAAAGGGAGAGTCGGAAACGAGTAGTAAATGTTACATACAGAGTGTTTTGTAACATGAGCTCCCAAAGGGTTATTTACTTCCAAATCATCCATATATAAAAAGTAAGGTATTAGTGTTTTACCCGGATACAATGCCTTTTTCGCCTTCCATAAATCACCCTGAATAAAATTAGTAAAGCGAGGGCTATCTTCAAGCCGGCGTATGTAATTTATGGTTTCCGTAAGCAACAAATTACTCTCAAAAAATTGTTTAAACTGTAATTTAAGAGGCATAAGAGTGGCAGTAGTATTGGATTCATCGTAAGTTAAATATCCATTATGGAATATATTACCAATTTTCGAATCAATATTGAATTCTATAGAATCTTGAATCAACCCCATCTCTTTCAGCCATTTATGAAGTTTGTGATCTGTAGAACAATTTTGGAACAGCTTTTCGTATTTCTTTATCATACTCAAAATAATATCATAGATTGTAGAATGTTGCTCTACCACGGTTAATAATGATCTAAGTGTTGTGATCAATGGTGAAATAAGTAAAGCCTCCGTACTATTTATTGTATCATACACGTCTTTACGCGTAAAATTATTGTTATTATGTAAACCCAAAGCAAATTTAATTGCCGAATCCAAAATATTGCCCCAACAAAACTCAAAATTAAAGGATTTTGATGGCACTTCTTCTGAAATTTCTATATTATCCGATTTTTCATTATTAGTAGCAAAGTCCCGATCATAACTAATTCCATTATCGAAAGTTCTAGTAGTATTAGTTGTTGGTAATAACCCAACGTTGAATGTATTTGATGCTTCGGTGGTTGTATTATTATTTAAAATGCAATGCTTGTTGTTAACATGTCGTTTAAAACTTTTAAAGTTGAAAATGCCCTTGCAAGAACGTTCAACACATCTGAACGTACTTTTTCTATTTAACGAATGCTCTATTATGAAGTGCGACATCAAAGTATCGAAGTCAACAAAATGTTTATCATTATTGCATAAAAAACAAAACATTTTACTGTATTAAAGGTAGAAGAAAAAGTTATATTGGTCACTTCAATAAAAAGTCTAAGTAATGGGAATCTTATTTTTAATACTCACTAAACTGTTAATGCTTGTTCATAATATTTCCCCGGATTTGAATATTAAGTTAGTTCTGAAAAACAAAACAAAAGTAATAGTAATTATGAAGTATGTACCACTCGCTAAGCGAGGTACTTACTTTACTAAGTAATAAGGCGAGTACCTATATATTAATTTAAGATTTGCCTAAAAACAAATTGAATAATTTTTTTGAGCCATGCCAATTATCCAAATTAAAAAAAATTAAACTCCGACTGTGGCAACAGCAATATCCAATTTCGAAATTTAATAATAATAATATATCCCACGACCAAATACCCCTCCCTGACCGCGCGTGGGGAGTCTCCATCTGTATTATTATTATTGTTTTGAATATAATCAGAAGGATTATAAACAAGGATATCAAACTGCTGAACTTAAATGTAAAGATAAAAGCTAAAGCAAAGCAATCGAATTAAAATGTAATAGAAATAAAAATATAATATTTAAATTCTAAAAAGAATTACTTGAAATATAGTTCAGAATGAATGATATCCCGACGTGATCAAAGAAAAGGAACCACAGTTAGAACTGGTTATTTTTAAGAACATCTTACTAATATTGCAATCGAAAAGATCGAAGTGTTTCATCCTATGTAGTAATGGGTTCGATGTATTATTTGATTATAAAATGTTTTGGCGAAATTTTTACCAACATAAATTTATAAAAACAAAAGAAAAAATAATTCTGTATACATACTTGGGGATATTAGTGCCGCACTAATTTCCACAAGCATGTATATAGCGTAGACCCTCAAAATTATGTCCCTCTTTTTCGGTAGAACCTATTGACAACCGAAGCAAAAACGATTGAAAAAAAAGTGTTTGCGCATGTTTAAAATTACAAACAAATTTTTTTATATGTAATAAATTAGATTTTGGTATTATTTGACGCATTTTGCAAAATGTAATTTATCCAATCCACACTGGGGTAACTTGTATCATTTGTTTCACCTTTACCTATATAACAAGTTTTTTTGGGCCGCAAAAATATCATTTTATAGGTAAAGAGGAAACAAACGAAAAAGTTACCAGCTAAAATGGATAAAAAAAACCTTTCCTTCAACTTATTACGACACTTTAATGCTGTATAAGTATATACATACTTGCGGATACTAGTGCGGCACTAATATATCGCACTCACTCTCGTAGGTATAAATTCTTACCTGCGAAGCGAGTGCGATATATTAGCGCCGCACTAATTTTCACCAGTATGTATACAGCATAAACTCTGAAAATTATGTCCTTCGTTTTCGGTAGTACCTATTGCCAAATCTGATACGATTATCTAAAATAGATTTTGAAATTAAATTAGCATTAAACTTGGAAGTAACATATTCATCAACTAATTAAAAGTCACACAAAACGTTCGTCTATTGTAATTATTTCATAATATAAACAATTACTTGTTTCTAACTACACACATTAAAAAAAATCGTTAAGTCGATATGGCGTCCATTTTGAATGAAGAAAGTATGAAAAAGATAACGCAATTCAAATATACGCAAATAAGGAAAGTTGCATCATATGTACTCACTTTATATAAATTTATTAAATATACAACTATAATACTGCACAATATAAAATTTATGTAATTAATATATTTCTTAAATCACAAGCAAAGCAAACTACGCTAATGACAAATTTTTTTTTTTTACAAACAACACTAACTTTTTTTCAATTTGATTTGAAGAAGGACACGAACGAACTGAAATCACGAATAAAAATCGTATGCTATCTTTACATGACGTGTTACCAGACCGATTAGACAAAGAAACTTATATTAAGCAAATCTGTTAGTGGAGATTTTGTAATTGTTAATTACAAAGAAGAATATTTTCCAGGAACGGTGATACGAATAAGAGTGGGAGAGGCATACACAAAAACTATGCAAATAAGCGGCCAAAAAACTAAAATAACAAAAAGTATTTATTTTAATTTTCTTGTGTGAGCAAAGGTATCTAAATTAAAAAGAAAATTTTTTTGTAATTTTTCGGATTTTTAGTTAATAAGTTTCCTTAAAATTAATTGCATTCTTCTAGAAATGTTTAAAAAATTTTTGACTCGATACAAAGATAACTCTCCAATATAAACACTACCAAAATTAACTACAAGATGACTTGAAGATAACCACAACTTGACTCGACCGTAATTTAAACCACATAATAAATAATTAGAATTATTTTTTATTTATAAACTTGAAATTAATTTTTTCATATTGTTAAATTGCTTGTTTCCCAACAAGCAATTTCTCATAAATGCGCGGCAAATAATTGGTTAAACCACGACAACTGAAGCAAAAACGATTGAAAAAAACATGTTTGCGCATGTTTAAAATTACAAACAAAATTTTTTATATTTAATAAATTAAATTTTGGTTCTATTTGACGCATTTTCCGATATCAAATTGGAATAAAATGGATAACAAAAACCTTATCTTCAACTTATTACGACACTTTTAAGGCTTCCTTGATTCCCCCGGTTGCTAAATTAATGTTGCTCGTTTTCGGTATGTGCTGCCAAATCTCATACGATTATATAAAATAGATTTTGAAATTAAATTAGCATTAAACTTGGAAGTAACATATTCATGAACTAATTAAAAGTCACACAAAACGTTCGTCTATTGTAATTATTTCATAATATAAACAATTACTTGTTTCTAATTAAACGCATTAAAAAAAATTTGTTAAGTCGATATTGCGTCTATTTTGAATAACAAGAAAAATTATGGAAAGTGTTGCGCAATTCGATTTACACAAAGAAGGAAAGTTACATCAAATGTACTCACTTTATATACATTTATTAAATATACAACTATACTGCACAATTATGTAATTATTTTTTTTAAATCACAAGCAAAGCAAACCACGCTAATGGCCAAATTTTATTTTTTTTTTAATTTTTTTACCACCCACACAAACTTTTTTTCAACTTGCTTTGAAGAAGGACACGAACGAACTGAAATCACGAATACAAATCGTATGCCTTATTTACGTGACGTTATCACGTTACCATTTAGCAAAAATGTTCATAACATAGCGATGTCATTATCACATTTGGAAACTAGAATGTGCTTTGGTATTAACTCAAAATTATCAATGTATTCAAAATTTGTTTCGATTAAAATTTATAATGATTCCAAAAAAAATGTAGATTTATAAATTTTATGCTATATTTTTGGTTATTTAAATAATTTGGCATATTTTAAAAATTTACTTATAGTTAAAAGTTTTTGTCATATAAAGTAAAAAAAAAATAATAGTTTGTTGTACACTCTTTTTGTAATTTGTACTAAAAATATAACGTAAATATTTTAAAAAAAAATTCCAATTTTTGTTTTTATAAGATAAAAGGTAAAGCAAAATAATCGAATTTAAAGTTAATAAAAATAAAAATATAATATTGAAATTCTAAAATGAATGACTCGAAATATAGTTCAGAATTAATGATTTGAGTACGATACAAACGATTTGAGTACGGCTCTGACAAAAATATTGTCTAGAAACTTATATCATCTACAACAAATAAAATTTATTTTTGGAAATTTATTTTAATAATTTTCAATTAAAACTCACAATATTTTTTAACAAATCAATACAAAGTATTATATTTATACCACAATTTTATTCTATTAACATATACAACCACAAACTTGCAGATAATTTGAAATTTCCAAAAATGGTTTGTGTGTATCATTACAACTAATTTTTCGCGAAAGGGTTAAATTTTTCACTAACCACTTTATTTTGAATTTCTTATTACAAACTGAACGATAATAAAATTTGATAATAATTTGTGTTAAATTGGAGTTTTAATTAGTATAATTTAAAGTTGTTTGCTAAAATTTTGTCAATCAAACTAAAGCCAAAACAGAAACAAAAAGTTTTTGTTGTGGATTATGAAAATCAAAGACAGGGATATAAATAGAATTTTATATATGCATCCCGTCCTAACTGGCCACTCATGAAATAGACGATTTTATATGGAGAAAAAGCATATTACCGGTCTATGTACATATATAGTATTATGTCTATGCTTGTAGCAGACAAGGATGTCAAACTGCTGAATTTAAATTTAAATGTAAAGATAAAAGCTAACGCAAAGTAATCGAATTAAAATTTAATAGAAATAAAAATATAATATTGATATTCTAAAATAAAAGACTCGAAATATAACGGGTGATTTTTTTGTGGTTAGGATTTTCATGCATTAGTATTTGACAGATCACGCGGGATTTCAGACAAGGTGTCAAAGAGAAAGATGTTCAGTATGCTTTGACATTTCATAATGAATAGACTTACTAACGAGCAACGCTTGCAAATAATTGAATTATATTACAAAAATCAGTGTTCGGTTCGAAAAGTGTTTCGCGATTTACGTCCGATTTATGGTCTACATAATCGACCAAGTGAGCAAACAATTAATGCGATTGTGACCAAGTTTCGCACTCAGTTTACTTTATTGGACATTAAACCAACCACACGAATGCGTACAGTGCGTACAGAAGAGAATATTGCGTCTGTTTCTGAGAGTGTTGCTGAAGACCGTGAAATGTCGATTCGTCGCCGTTCGCAGCAATTGGGTTTGTGTTATTCGACGACATGGAAGATTTTACGCAAAGATCTTGGTGTAAAACCGTATAAAATACAGCTCCTGCAAGAACTGAAGCCGAACGATCTGCCACAACGTCGAATTTTCAGTGAATGGGCCCTAGAAAAGTTGGCAGAAAATCCGCTTTTTTATCGACAAATTTTGTTCAGCGATGAGGCTCATTTCTGGTTGAATGGCTACGTAAATAAGCAAAATTGCCGCATTTGGAGTGAAGAGCAACCAGAAGCCGTTCAAGAACTGCCCATGCATCCCGAAAAATGCACTGTTTGGTGTGGTTTGTACGCTGGTGGAATCATTGGACCGTATTTTTTCAAAGATGCTGTTGGACGCAACGTTACGGTGAATGGCGATCGCTATCGTTCGATGCTAACAAACTTTTTGTTGCCAAAAATGGAAGAACTGAACTTAGTTGACATGTGGTTTCAACAAGATGGCGCTACATGCCACACAGCTCGCGATTCTATGGCCATTTTGAGGGAAAACTTCGGAGAACAATTCATCTCAAGAAATGGCCCGGTAAGTTGGCCACCAAGATCATGCGATTTGACGCCTTTAGACTATTTTTTGTGGGGCTACGTCAAGTCTAAAGTCTACAGAAATAAGCCAGCAACTATTCCAGTTTTGGAAGACAACATTTCCGAAGAAATTCGGGCTATTCCGGCCGAAATGCTCGAAAAAGTTGCCCAAAATTGGACTTTCCGAATGGACCACCTAAGACGCAGCCGCGGTCAACATTTAAATGAAATTATCTTCAAAAAGTAAATGTCATGGACCAATCTAACGTTTCAAATAAAGAACAGATGAGATTTTGCAAATTTTATGCGTTTTTTTTTAAAAAAAAGTTCTTAAGCTCTTAAAAAATCACCCGTTAGTTCAGAATGAATGATATCACGACATGATCACAGAAAAGTAACTCACAGTTAGAATTGGTTATTTGTAAAAACATCTTGCTAATGGCGAGTTGTATCCAACCGAAAAGAAAATCAAGTATTGATAGTTGGCAAAGAACTTTAAAATTGTTCTTGTTTTTTTTTTTTGTTTGCATAGATCAAATTTTGACAATTTTCAAAGCACGTGAAGATACAAATATTTTGTTTAAATGTATTTGTGCTAGTAATTAACAAAGAATTTGTTGAAAAAAAAATTATGGCATAAACAAGTTTATATAAAATAAATAATACTAAATATGGTTCATAATATCGTTAATATGTATATATTAATTTACACAAAACACATCTGAATTAGTGCCTCCTTAACTACAGGCCACCTACTACACTCATTTTTTGCATGTGACGTCAATTTATGTCTAAATCGAGAGAGCGCCATAATAATGTTACATATTAATTTTGATTTTAAGAGAACAAGGCGGAGCGAAAATAGACAAAAACGCAACAACAACATCGACATAGCGTGTCGTCATCATTTGGTGTATGAGGCCTGTAGTTACGGAGGCACTGTCTGAACACAGCAAAAAAAATCAAACAACAAATTATAAAAATTGCGCACTTAATGTTTGGGGGTGGTAGTGTCGATCAAATCGAAAAATATCAAATCTTTCATAAAAATATAAATTTAATTTTAATCAAATCTGTCATTTTTATGTACGTTCTTTGGTACAAAATTGGTTTCGATGAAATATTTTTTTTCGAAAGAACTCCATATTTACATGCGAAAAGATCGAAGTGTTTCATCCTATGTCAAGGAAGTTAAAATACTGAGGAATAGGTGGATATATTTTACCCATATAAAATTTGCTATTTCATCTGTCACAAGCCAGAACAGGATGGTTATATAAAAAATCCATATGGTTTACTCATATTTCGCTTTAAGTGCCCGTCAAACCAGTTTGTGTTGTTGTATGAAGTGACGTGTTAATTTTGCGCTTTAAAATTATAAACTATAAATTTTTAAAATTATTAATTATAATTCGTCAAAATAATACAAACTTTATGAAATATTTATTTGTTTATATAGTGGTGTATTATGTGATAACAAAAAATACAGACTTTTGTACAAAATGAAGTGTATCGTGAAAAATTGCGAAAATACGCCTAAAAAATTTCAAGAAGGAATATCTTACCACCAGGAAATTTACCAAGTGTTTATATAAAATAAAATGTAAATTATGTTAAGAAGCTAGTGATTTATGGTAAATTTATCCTGAATTTAAGTTATAAATCAGACAAAATTAAGAAAACAATTTTGGTTGTGGCGTGGGT
Source organism: Nephrotoma appendiculata (assembly GCA_947310385.1). Lineage (NCBI taxonomy): Eukaryota > Metazoa > Arthropoda > Insecta > Diptera > Tipulidae > Nephrotoma > Nephrotoma appendiculata. The sequence goes on from OX371224.1 coordinate 230,784,972, forward strand.
CGCTTATAGATTTTTGTTGTTGTTGTAATCAAGTTGATTTAGATGCTTTCTCTTTTACCCTCCGAATTTGTGACACTTGACAGTTGCTTAGGCTCATTCCGTACATTTAACTTATTTGTCCTATGTACTAATGTTCGATGTTTTATTTGATTATAAAATATTTTGTCGACATTTTTTACTAACATAAATTTATAAAAAAAATGAAAAAAAAAAAATTAAATTTATCGTTTGGTAACAAACGATATTAAACAAATTTTAAATTACTCACTTTACAAATATTTATAAATGATTAGATTTTTTTTTATTTAAAAACTTGAAATTAATTTTTTCTAATTGTTTGTTGGTGTTTCCGAACAAGAATTTCACATATATATGCGGCAAATAATTGGTTAAAATACGACAACCGAAGCAAAAACGATTGAAAAAAACATTTTTGCGCGTGTTTAAAATTACAAACAATTTTTTTTTTATATTTAATAAATTAAATTTTGGTTCTATTTGACGCATTTTCCGATATCAAATTGGAATAAAATGGATAACAAAAACCTTACCTTCAACTTATTACGACACTTTTAAGGCTACCTTGATTCCCCCGTTTGCTAAATTAATGTCCCTCGTTTTCGGTAGTGCTGCCAAATCTCATACCCCGTTTACACCAGTATAATAAAAGTATTTAGCAAAAAAGTATGTTGGTGTAAATCCAAACTAAAATACTTTAATACTTTAACACGTACTATTTTACTATTAAAGTATAATAGCTATCAAAAAAATATTGATATTACAGTCGTGGTTTAAAATCTAATTTATTATTATTATACATTAATTTTGTTTATTATTTATTTCAAGTGGCCGGTAAAGACATTTTTTGTTTGGATATACATTTCCATTTGTGAAATTAAACAAAAAAAAATTATACTTGTCAACAAAAAAAGTAATATAGTATTATACTATGGGTTTACACCGCCTGTGGTGTAAACTGGCCGGGTATTATACTTTATTAGCAAAAAAGTATTATACTATTAAAGTAGCTCTGGTGTAAACCCAGTATCATACTCATTTAATTTCAAAATCTATTTTAGGTAAAATAGATTTTGAAATTAAATTAGCATTAAACTTGGAAGTATCATATTCTAGAACTAATTAAAAGACACACGAAACGTTCGTCTATTGTAATTCCCAAGTATAACAAGATTCGACTTTTTCGTCATTTTTCGAAATAAGAACTTATATTTAGTTTCGACTTTGACATAGTTTTGCTTTCGACTTAGAATAAGATCCTGTATGAAAAGTGTCGCGATTATTCGAAACTGGACGAAACTCAATAAATAGAATTGTATACATGTGTGTGTGTGTGTGTGTGAACAATAACAACAAAAAACAATATGGCGGGAATGATCTTGTGCAACGGCATATGTAAAAGGGTGTAATTGAAAATACATATGAAAAGATGGCGTCCAAATGTAAAGCAAAACAAATAATTTAGATTTAGAACAATGAATATTTTATTGTATAAAAAAAATATATACATATATACACATCTAAACTATATTATAACTAATTTTTTAATTATTTTTTATTATTAAACAATGATTTCATATTATTCCTTGATTGTAATATTAAAAGTTTAAATATTTTCCATATAGCTCATATTAAGTTTATTATTTCGCATTTGTTTTCCACTTAATAATTTAAAACTGGACTAGAAATTAATAAATTTATACAAAAAAAAATTGAATAGATATAGATATAACCCTTTCCTGACCCGCATACACAATTGTGTATGTAAATTTCGATTACGACAAACGAAGATGTCAAACATAGAATAAGGTGGTAATTGACGACCAGTGTACACATTTGTGTAAACCACTAAATTTTGTTTTCGTCCGAAAAATAACAGTAACTATAATAATGATAAAATAATTAATATGTTATCAAGAACAAATAAATTATATGTTAAATAATTAATTTGTTAACAAATTATTATGCTTTTTTCAAAAAGAATTCCGATTTACCTAAGATCCGTTAAAATACGGAAGACATTAAAACTTGTCATTATTTACATACACATTTGTGTATGTGAACCTAAATTGAACCAAAAAAAAATTTTTTTTTTGAACTCGAAAGGGATAAAAATATATTTTGGTGTAATTTTATTTAAATTAACGCACATCTTTAAATTTTTTTAAGAAAATCACTTTTATAAAATTACCAAACTCATGTCGTGAACATGTAAAATAAATACGAAATGTAGCTTTATTTTGTTTCGTCTTGTTATACTTGGGACAGTATACATATACGCATCTATACTAAAGTATTGATTCTTCGACTTTTTTCTAATATTTGGAAGGCAAATACGATATAGCTCAATTATGAGTTTCGTCTTGTTATACTTGGGTTATTTCATAATATAAACAATTACTTGTTTCTAACTACACACATTAAAAAAAATCGTCAAGTCGATATGGCGTCCATTTTGAATGAAGAAAGTATGAAAAAGATAACGCAATTCAAATATACGCAAATAAGGAAAGTTGCATCATATGTACTCACTTTATATAAATTTTAGTAAATACACAACTATAATACTGCACAATATAAAATTTATGTAATTAATATATTTCTTAAATCACAAGCAAAGCAAACCAAGCTAATGACAATTTTTTTTTTTAATATTTTTACAAACAACACTAACTTTTTTTCAATTTGATTTGAAGAAGGACACGAACGAACTGAAATCACGAATAAAAATAGTATACTTTCTTTACGCATGCGACCGTGATGTTACCCTTTAAGCAAACAGTTTATAATATAGCGCCGTCATTATCACATAGGCTGGTGCTACACGAGATTTTAATTTCTGGTTTCAAACTAGGTCGTAATAGATTTTTATTGTTAATTTAAACCTTTATATTAAATGAAAACACCTAATTTTTTGTATTATTTTATTCTGTTCTCTCGAAAATAAAATTTAAACAAAAATCTACATCTCAAAAATGCCCTTAAATTTTTTTATTTTCATTTCTATTTTTGTCATTTCGGATTCACGGCTAAAAATTGTATGTCGCACAATTTTTGTCCGTGAATCCGAAATGACAAGAATAAAAATGAAAATAAAAAAATTTAAGGGCATTTTTGTGATGTAGATTTTTGTTTTTTTTATTTTCGAGAGAACAGAATAAAATAATACAAAAAATTAGGTGTTTTCATCTAATATAAAGGTTTAAATTAACAATAGAAAATCTATTACGACTTAGTTTGAAACCAGAAATTAAAATCTCGTGTAGCACCAGGCATAGAATGAAACTAGAAACGACGTATTCAAATTTGTTTCTCTCTCCAATAAAATTCTAGCAAAGTTAACTACAAGATGACCTGAAGATAACCACAACTTAACTCGAAACGTAATTTAAACCGCAAAATAAATAATTAGAATTATTTTTTTATATAAAAACTTGAAATTAATTTTTTCAGATTGATTGTTGGTGTTTCCCAACAAGCAATATCACATATACGCGCGGCAAATAATTGGTTAAAACACGGCAACCGAAT